>CM032469.1:6921907-6943065 GCA_019059595.1 Marasmia exigua | reverse complement strand
ACAGAATCTAACGAGGTCGATTGAACCAAACAACTTGTAATTTACTATTGGTAGGTACTTTGCTGCTTTCAACACATCAATCTGATGACCGCATTTACAGGGACTTGGTAAGTATCTACAGGTCGCTGTGGAAAGATAAGAAACTGTATTTACAAGAAAAATAAAAGAAGATTTCATAGCCATAATATTATGTTTTATTTATTGATCTCTCTCTGAGCTAAACATTAAAGCGAAAATTACTTACCATGCCATAAGGCAACTAATGGCGGCGACCGTGCGCGGGCGACGGCATTTTCCCTCGGGAAACCAAAAAAAAGGAATAACCCGAGCCGGGCATAGCCGCGACTAAACGACACGTATACAGGGTGTATGTGTGAACATTTACATCCCTTCAACCACATGTTCTACTAACCATTCTGAACAACTTTTGTTCTATGACTTTTGGAAATTCGCATAAAAAAATCAACTTTTCATAAAAGTTTGTCGCGTGACTTGGCCATTGGGAGTCGAAAAAAAAAGTCGAAAAAATTTCGACGAATTTCGAAAAGTTATTGAACAAATGTTGTTCAGATTGGTACGTAGTACACGAGGTTAAAGGGATGTAAATGTTCACAGATACATCCTGTATGTCAAACATTACGCCTATCTGACCAAACATTGAACGGCAATCAAAAGCGGCCGCCGGGCTATGATCGTGCCACGCTAGAATACGGCTAATTTGTGTCTTGCCAATGCCGTCCGCGGCTGCCGCGCACATTGCGCACTGTGTTTGGACTCTTAAGAATACTAAGTACAAAAATGTTTCTTGCAAAGTAACTTGGTCCAATAAAATATTTTGTGTTTAATGCTCCATCATTAAAAATAACATATATTATGTTAAAGAAATAACGTAATGTGTTAGTGTACCTATCAGTGGTACTTACTTTTTAAGCATTTTGTTCTTGGCGCCGGCGCACATCTTTTTTTTCTCCATCGCATTGTTTGAGAACTGTGAATCATGCGCTAAATAAAACGAGCATGTGACAATGCGCGTGCGACGCTTTCTATTCCCAGAGAAGTGACGTCACGGGTGACGTTGGCCGTATGTCGGTACGTGTCGCTTGGGAGATATTTCGAGATGTTGGTAAACAAAAATAACGAAGTGACATAAGTAGATGAGGATCTGAATATTTATAACGGGGAGTTTAGTCACTCACTATTTATTTGTCAAAATTGAAGGTACCTACAACAAATAGGTACTTAATGAGGTACAAATTCTGGTTCTCTTTATAAGTGACATTTTGTTAAAATTATTTGAACAGAATTTTATTGTTGTATCTCAGAATTCCTATCTTGAAATATCCTTGCATCTGTTGCAACAAATTTATTTAATATTGCCTAGTTAATATAAAAATAAAACACTTTGTCTACAATACCTCTCAAGTCTTAAAAGATAAATGTCTTTTTAAGATGCGATTGAATTAACAACTAGAAAAACACGTAACTACGTCGAACGAGTTGCTAATTGTAAGGAGCAAAAACACTAACGAGTTATTAGCACCTGACACTATGGTTCGGAGCTCGTCTAACTAGACAGAGCGGCTAATTACAGAACCCGTGGTGGTTCGTGTTTTGGACAAATTACGCGTTTAAGGTGACGGGTAGGGCGCCAATTGATTTTAATGTTTAGCTACTAAACTAGATCTATTCCTAAACAATTTCGGGGTTACAGCCTCTCGGCAAACACTTATACTATTTATTGAATAACCATGCATTAATGTGCCCTACCCGTCACCTTAATAACTGGGTGGGAGACGGTATCTATACGGGCGGCAGGATCTTACCTCATACGCCAAAGGAGTTCCATCCCCACCCAGAGGACCATACAAAATATATTAAATTACCTAAGCACGATGTTCAGAGCTCGCCTAACTAGACAGGGCGGCTAATTACAGTCTCCGTGGTGGTTTTTATGTGATTGGTGACAGACGAACAAATGGATCACTTGATGGTAGGCGAATACCGCCGCCCACGGACACCTGCACGTCTAAGGATGAAAGGAGCCTCAAGTGAGCTGCCGGCCTTTTTAAAAAAGAGTACGCGCTTTTCTTGAAGGTTTATACTTGAAGGTTTGGCGCTTGACCGTGGGAGAGCCACATTTGGCATGAATGGGGCGGCTTGATCGGAGTGATACCACGGGTTCACAGAAAACCAGCGTGAAGCAGCACTGCGCTGTGTTTCGCTGCGTGAGTGAGGGTACCAGAGGTCCAATCCGGGGGAAAGGGGGGATTAAAGGTTTGCAGCGCACTAGTGAGTCCACTGGTATCGCGGGTGTCCATGGGCGGCAGCAATTGCTTAATCAGGTGATCCGTCTGCTCGTCTGCCACCTATCACATAAAAAAAGTTTGCATTACTCGTAACAAGTGGGTACGAGTACTTACCTATGTAACTGATTAAGTTATTCATTGAAGTGCAAGCAATGCCAAGCCAAGGTCAAGCCAAGGTCCTTGCCAAGGTCTGTTTTTCCGGACCACTACAATCTGGACATCTTTAAGGCAAGAGCGAACAGGCATCTCCTAGGCAAACGCGTTACATCCTAGACCTCATCGTCACTTTCCATCAGGTGAGATTGTGGTCAAGCGTTAGCCTACAGTTCATAATAAAAAAAAACAATTTATAACAAAATAATAAATTCCATGGAAATATTTCATCAATATTTTACTTCTTGAGAAGTAGGGACGTAAACTATTGTACGTCGTACATACCTAGTATAGGTAAGTACCTACCTAGTAAGTACAAATTTATTTATTTATTTATTTAAAACATACCATAATACTATCATTACAGGTTTTAACCTAATTCAATAGTCTGGTCCATTACTACGCAAGTCAAATTGTATTGTTTTGCCTATATGAATTATAGGTGTACCTTTCTGTGAAATAATTACAACAATGTTTTACAGAGCTGTTACAGTAAAGTAAGCTGTTAAAGTAAGCCGTGTGGTTCCCGGCAGAGTAGAATAGGCCACCCTCACTCTTACCGAGGTGTCGTAAAAGGCGACTAAGGTAAAGCTGCTGGCATGATCATCAGCACCCAGAGAAGGAAAGCGTGGTGAGTATGGAAATTACCCATCATGTGATTGAGGGAGGCCCGTGCCCCAGCAGTGGGGATTTAAATGGGCTGACGATGACGATGACGATGATGACAGTAAAGTTATAGTTATTAAAATGAATTGTAGGATTTCTTTTTACTACTCGTACCTATTGATATAGAATAATTTGTGTATGCAGTACCTAAGTGGTATAGTAACATTTTCAAATCTTCAATAACAACAATAATAGAGTCGTGACTGCCCTGTTGGCGCAGTAGGTAGGACGGCGCTTGAGATCGCGGGTTCAAACCCCGGGTCGGGCCAAAATATGTACCTGATTTTTCTTCGAAATTCGCTGGGTTAGCCCGAAGTCTGGAAGTTGGCGGTTTTGTACCCCCTTGTACGTGCCTCGGAAAGCATATTAAGCCGTTGGTCCTGCACCTGCTCCCTCGTCGGTCGTGTCACTGGTATCCAATCGAAATATGTAAATAAATAACACCAAATAATAGGTTTACATATGAAATTGCCTTGTTTTTTTCTTAAAAAAAAATTTTGGTTTAAGTCTATATTTTAAGGTTTTTTTTTATCGCCGCCCATGAACATCTGCGAAATCAGAGAGATCGCTAATGTGTTGCCGGCCTTTTTTTTAAAAAAGAGTACGCTCTTCTCTTGAATATCCCTAAGTCGTAGCCGTCCGGAAATACTCCTGCAGCCAAACCGTTCCACAGAACTGAGGTACGTGGTAGAAAGTTCCGGGAGAAACGCACAGTACTAGACCGCCATCCATCGAGATGATGAGAATGGAATGACAATCGCTTGCGAGTGGTTCGATGTAAGAATTCGGCCGCAGGGAGTAGATCAAACAGTTCTTCAGAGCACTCCCCATGATAAATGCGGTATAGAATGCTGAGGGAAGCTATGTCCCGCCGCAATGCTAGAGGATCAAGTCGACTAGAGAGAGTCAGGTCACCAACAATTCGAGCAGCCCTACGTTGTACGCGGTCAAACGGAAGAAGTTGGTACTGAGGTGCACCAGCCCAGAGATGGGAGCAGTATTCCATATGGGGCCGAACTTGTGCCTTATAGAGTTGTAACCGATGAGCTGGTGTGAAATACCGCCCCGCTCTATTAAGTACACCAAGTTTCTTTGAAGCTATTTTAGCTTTGTCTTCCAGATGACCGCGAAACTGGACATCGCTCGAAATGTCGACACCAAGGATCCCGATAGAATGCTTGACATCAAGGGGGGTGCCCTGAAAACTGATTGGCACTTCAAAGGGGCGTCTTTCGAAACATGATTTAGCATATCTTCGACTTCAGACGAGAGAGAAGGTTTATATTTTTCAAAATACTTTTTTATTGTATTTGTGATGCAAAAAATATCTTTAAAATAAGTCTCTTTTATTTAGCAGAATTGAACTAGGTATCCTACGCATTCCTAAATGTTGTCCATTAAATCACATTTAATTATGGAGTAGCAGTATTAAAAGTTACTTTACAAATTAAAAAAAAAGTTAGTATGGAAAATACAACTTCTAAGAAGATCGCCATACAAAACAGCAGTTTTATAGGTAAAGACCATATATTTCAGATATTAGATTCTGTTCCAATTTTCAATTGCTGTAATTTACCGGAGTATTATTTATGAAATTCACAATTTCTAGAGTTCTCAGGAAACTTTTGTTCTTTTCAATAAATTGAAGGCGAACTTCTAACTAATTGGATCAATATCTCCTATCCTTGCCTACCTACCTATAGTATGCTATTTTAGATGGCTGTGGTTATTATTTTACGGCATGAGGTACCTAAATGAGGTTTAGATACCCTAGATTGATTTCGAGTTTCAATTTTCAATTACTAGTTCAATTTGAAGTACCTACTAAGTAAATCCTATGTTTTACAAGACGATAATAAAAGGAAAACTTTTAGCGTAAATCAATTTTTCGCGTACAAAAACGGATGCAACATTTGTGCATGGTTATTTAATAAATAGTAGAAATGTTTGCCGAAAGGTTGTAACCCCGAAATTGTTTAAAATTGATTCGGTTTAGAAGATAAAAATTAAAATTGATTGGCATCGCTAGTGTGCCTTACCCGAAAAACTCAGGTACAGATTTTGGCCCGACCCGAGGATTGAACCCGGGACCCCGCGTGCGCGACCGTCGCTTTAAAGCGCGACCGTCGCTTTAAAGTGCGACCCACTAACCATTGGGTTACTAACTACTATAGGTACTTACGTCAATGCCCCCTGCCACTCCGGACGGCTGACCTAGCCTGGGATAGAAATCTGTGGCGAAGCATGGATGAGGCCTACGTCCATCAGTGGACGAATGCAAGCTATTGATCTATTGAAACGACTATGATTCAATTTTTTTTATGATATAGGTGGCAGACCAGCCGACGGATCACCTAATGGTAAGCGATTACCGACTCCCATGGAAACCTGCAACACCAGTGGTGTCATTAGCGCTGCTTACCTTTTAACACCTCTTCCCCTGGATTGAGCCCCTCACTCATGCAGCGAAACAGCGCATGCACTACTTCACGGAGGTTTTCTGTGAGGACGTGGTATTACCACGTATTACTCCGGTCGAGCCTGCCCATTCATGGGGAAGCGTGGCTCTCCCATTGTTAAAATCAATTCCAGAACAACCATGAAGTAACATGACCAGTGGCCGCAAAGAAAGGTTATCGGTTGAAAGACGATAGTTCATTATACTTAAACTGACTTGTAAAAAAACCCTACCCTCCCACGGAGATATGAAAAAGCCTATCAACATAATTGTAAAACTGGTTCAGTTCGAAACGCATGAATAAATTGTACAATGAAAACATTAAAAAGTGGGTACAGGTGTTTTCTGTAACCGTTTCCTAGAAATGTCAAAAGAGAATTACATTGTTCTAGTTTTTCAGTATAATTCCAACCCTTACGTGGGCAATTAACAGGCTATTAAATCCCCCTATCGAATTAATTAAGCGTGGTGTAGGAGTACCTACCCAGTGGGTAGGGTGACCGTTCTACTAACTGATTTACGGAAAACCAGAATCTAAAGTACCGGTCTTACAGGAGGCTTGGCTTGAGCACTCGCAGAACTCACTACATCCCAGAGGCCTATTGTTGTGCACTCGACATTTAAGTTGAATTAGTGATATACCTACATATATATCCCTCATATCAGCGTGTGATTCCCGGAGGCGTCCAAAGCTGTCGCTCTGGAGCCCGGGGTACGCTTAGTTAGACTATGATTCAAGATTTGGCTGGACTGGTAAATTCAATTAAGCGACTGCTGTCTGACCTTCACGTTGAGCCACGCTTCGGCATGAATGAGCCAGCTCGACCGGAGTGATACCACGGCCTCACAGAAAACTGGCGTGAAGCAGCACTGTGCTGTGTTTTGAGTGAGGGTACCGGAGGCCCAATCTGGGGGAAAGGGGAGTTTAAAGGTTGGTAGCGCACTTGTAACCCCGCTGATGTCGCGGGTGTCTATGTGCGGCGGCAATCGCTTACCATCAGGCGATCCGCCTGCTCGTCTGCCAAATATCACATTAAAAATGATGAAGGATTTTTAAATCGATGTTGTAATATATTTTTTAATTTATTCGTTACATTTACATACAAATCAGTATTCTTCGTATTATTGGTACATACTTCATACATAGATACGTTTGAGCGATGGTAGCTCAGTGGTTCAAATCGCACCTTCCATAGGGGGGATCTCGGTGCGAATCCGAGCATGCGCCTCTGGATTTTTCAAATCTATATGTGTATTTCTACCATTAGCTCGGCGGCGAGGGAAAAAATCGCGAGGAAATCTACATGCTTCGGATATTTTCTTAAACGTATAACTATGCTCGTCTGTCACCTATCACCAATAATAAAAATATGCCAAAGTTTTAAAAACGGATGTCCCGTAAAAGTACAGCAGATCTATTCACCCTACTTGTGAGGAATGTTTTCGATAACATCTATCAGCTGAACAATCGCGATCATGAGATGCGATAAACATCGACAGTTGGATATGGCCGGCTGCTGCCTATACCAGGGTGTGACTCTTGGAACTTACCCTTTTAAACTTTATCAACAAGATCTGCACACTTTTTAATTGACAATTAGGCAACTATTCCCAAGTCAATAATTTAAAAAATGAAAATCAACTGACGGGATGCCATGACACGCGTCCGTTGCAATTAAAACGTTTCTCCTTATGCCTACCAACATTTGACCGTTGGAGAGCCACGCTTCGGCATGAATAGGCAAGCTCGACCGGAGTGATACCACGCCCTCACAGAAAACCGGCATGAAGCAGCACTTTGCTGTGTTTCAAATTCAAATTCAAATTTATTTATTCAGACAACATAGTCCACGGGTTAGTAAAATGTCGCTTATAAACATAGGGTTATTGAGCATAATAAATAATACAAAGTCTTGGTCATGTACCTAAGAGGCACTCCGTATACATGTGATCCAGAGGGAGTGCTAATTTTGACCTCGGTCATTGTTCGTACAAAGTGCCTCAATATAGGTGCATGCGGATCATCTGCTATTACCTTCAAGATGCTGTTGTCGCTCCCTCGCACCCGGTTTAACAGCGATGTCACTTTCTTGCGGAGCAGAGTTTGGAAGCAGTCAGTTCTTGCCTGCGCAAACATTTGAGACGCACTGCAGAAACGAGGAAGCCGCAACATCATCCTGAATATGTTGTTGTATTGAATACGAAGGGTGTTTAGTGACCGCTTGGCACAGCTAGCCCACAGTCCCCCCCGTGTACAGATTCTGACAGTAAGCTTTAAAAAGCGTCACTTTAACTTCGTCCGTACAGCGAGCGAACCTGCGGGCCAGTACGTTCCCTTTCTATATCTATATCGTCCCTAAGGTCGTCGGTAAGTATGTGTCCTAGGTATTTAAATTTATAAACTCTGTTCAGCTCCTCTCTGCCTAAGCAGATTGGAGGTACAGTTTCGCTTCGTGATTGAGGGTACCGGAGGCCCAATCCGGGGGAAGTTGGTAGCACAGAGTACATTTGTTGGTAGTTGAAATAAATACGCACGCTTCCTTGAGGAACCATTTATTACACAATGAATATATGTTGACAACGTGTCAGCTGTCATAGACCAGCTGACCATTAAGAGCCTGCAAAAAGGCGCGATACATCATTCCTCCACCCTTATTTTTCAAACCTGGCAAGAACAAAAACAATTATTTACTACAATTAAAATTAATTACAACTATTAAAAATATTTTCTATAATCCACGCGTCCTCTTCGAGGCCTTAGGCGGTCAAGTGCGGGTGAGGGTGAAGGCGCCTCATCTGGCAACACCTCCGTGGTAGATTCCGCGGAAGCGGCGACCGATGGCTGCTCTTCGCCCTCTACGTTTAGACTATTACCACCTCGCGCGCACTCGATAGCCTCACAGTCACTCCTTTCTCCTCCATCATATTCACTATCACCCACAACGTGTTCCGGAATACAAGCCATAACTTCAACTGATTGCGACTGCTCCGATGGTCGAAGCATAGGCTGTCCTTGGACCAGCGGTAAGACGGGTAGTCCTAATCGAGGAACAGATGACGCATGGGCAGAGTTGCCTTGGTTTAATGGGTGGACATACGGGTCACCTGCCATTTCACTACTACCATCATTTTCGTTTGGAGCGTTATTATTACCGGTATATCTAATTATTTGATCCACGTGGCGAATACAAAAAACATCGAAATCACTTAAAAAAATTCTGTACATTTTGTTGCCTATCCTTTCCTTAATAACACCTAACTGCCACGTTTCCTTTCGCGCATTGTACCATCGAGTCCAAACAACATTACCTACTTCAAATTGCCGTCTAATAGGTACTCGTTCTAACGCGGGCTTTGCCTCCGTGGGCATGATCAGATCAAGACGCGAGCGCAAAAATCTACCAAACATCAACTTCGCGGGTGTTTCCTTTGTGGTACAATGCACGGTGTTTCGATAATTAAATAAATAACCTAATAGCAAGTCATCGATACTATTCGATGGTAAATTATCTTGAATGATACATTTTAACATTTTTTTACAAGTCCGTACAGAATTTTCGGCTTGTCCATTACTAGGAGGGTGATATATATAGGTGAAGTCATATATCGACGATGATGCGCCAATACCTCCTATCTAAGAAGATTTTTCGAGAAAATTACTACCTTATGTCATTGGTTTTAAGGTTGATTATTAATGTCAGTTAATTTGTTAGATAGGAGGTATTGCCACATCATCGTCGATATTTTATACCGTTACTCATACAAAAAGTTCTAAATTCGTTGGAATTAATTTTGACATCATTATCGGATACCAAAACGTTTGGTATACCAAATGTAGAAAATACATATTTGAGCTTGTATATAAGAGCCTTAGTAGATGTCCCGCTGTCCATACATAGACATTCCAACCATTTACTGAACGAATCCACCACGACCAGATACACCCTTTGTCCTAAAGTCATGTAATCAATATGCACCCGCTGCCAGGGCGCAGTGGAAGCGGGCCAGGGAGCGGGGGGGGTCGCGCGGCGGGGCGGGCCGCACGCTCATGCAGGTCCTGCATGACCCGATCCAGCGTTCGATGTCACCATCGATGCCCGGCCACCACATCCTGCTCCGAGCATTGCTTTTCGTCTTACAAACCCCTAAATGAGTGTCATGAAGTTCTCGTAGCATTTTTTCCCTTAAACATGTAGGTATGACCACCCTATGCCCTCTCAAAAGACAGCCTCCCTCATATTGCAAGTCTAATTTACATAGAAAATACGGTGAAACAAATTTACATTGTACTTTCCGTGGCCAACCATGTTGCATGTACCTACACACTGTAACCAAAACTTTGTCCTGTTCCGTCGCCCGAGCGATGTCTCGTATCGTCGTCGCCGGAGAGACTTCATCCAGGAACTTGAGTGCATGCACAGTATCTACGCCACCCACATCAACCGCTTGGTCGTCACGATTGCAAGCGATCGGGGCACGCGAGAAATAATCTGCCACCAAATTATTTTCGCTGGATACATACTGCACTATATAGTTATATGCCGATAAAATTATGGCATACCTCTGTAGCCTCAACGCAGTTGTCACAGGAATGCCACTATCTTTATTAAAAATTGATACGAGCGGCCTATGGTCAGTCTTTAATAAGAACGGTTCCTTACGGCCATACAGATATTGATGAAAATGCTTAACACCAAAAATAATAGCGGTGGCCTCCTTCTGTATCTGACTGTAGTTACGTTCGCTGACAGATAGCGAGCGAGATGCATACGCCAGGGGGCGCTCATGGCCGTCGTTGCCGCGCTGCGAGAGCACCGCCCCGAGGCCGGCCGGCCCCGCGTCCACCGCCAGCACCAGCTGCGCCTCGGGCTCGAAATGCGCCAGCACGCGCTCCGACCCCAGCTCGCGTCTTATTATAGCCACGCTGCGTTTTTGTGCCTCTCCCCACTTCCACGCTGCACCTTTACGGAGCAATTCATGAACCGGGCCTAAAACCGAAGATGCATTAGGAATAAATTTCCTATAGTAGTTAACGACGCCTAGGAACCGGTTAACCTCTGTGACATTGGTTGGCTCCGGGGCGTCTAGGATCGCTCGAACTTTGTTCGGGCAAGTTTTTAAACCTTCTTTACTAACAACATATCCTAAGTATGTGATGCTCTTTTCAAAGAAGACACTCTTCTCTCTATTCAGTCGTAACCCTGCATCATTCAGCCTGCTTAGAACTTCGCCTAATCTCTTTAAGTGGCAACCTCTATTGGGTCCGGTTATACAGACGTCATCCAACCATACACTAACCCCCTCTATGCCGGCCAGAAGTGTTTCCATAGATTTTTGAAATATTGCTGGTGCATTAGCTAAGCCATACACCAACCTAGTGTATTTGAAGAGTCCCTTGTGTGTATTGATTGCCGTTAGTTCTTGACTCGACTCCTCTAGAATAAATTGATTATAGGCATTTTTTAAATCAATTTTGCTGTAATGTTCGCCTCCTCCTATGTTAGCAAAAACCTCTTCTATGCGGGGCATGGGGTACTTCTCCACTATCAAGTCTTTGTTTATGGTCACAGAAAAATCACCTGCGATTTTAACCTCGCCATTCTCTTTTAAAACTGGCACAATAGGGGCAGCATAATTTGAATTATTTATAGGAACTAAGATACCTATACCTACTAAACGGTCTATTTCATCTTCAATTTTCTTTTTTAGGGCAAAGGGTACTGGTCGAGGTTTGAAATATTTAGGAACTGAACATTCTTTAAGTTTCAATTGATCCTTAAACTTATTAAATGAACCTAAATCATTACTCCACAAATCAGGAAATTGGTCCAATAAGGTACTTATATCAGAGTTACAGGATATTGAGTTTAAATTATTTGATATCGTTAAATTGAATACAGACATGAAATCTCTACCTAACAGGGGTGGCCCACCATTTTTGATCACAAAAATCTTAAGAGGATTAGTTGTATTATTGAATGTAGCCTGTACTGTGAAAAAACCAGAGGGAGAGATTTTATGTCCATTATACAAGCACATTTTAATGTTACATTTTTGCAATCTATATTTACGAATTTTTCCTTGTATAAATGTTCAGAAATAACACATTTACCTGATCCTGAATCCAGCTCCATCGAGAGGTATTGATTTCCTAGCTTTAAATCAACCTTGATGGGCTTATCAGCCTCGTACCTTATATTAAAGTTTTGACATTCCTGACATGCCTCCTCCTCGACTTCGTTCCCGCCGCATTCCGACTCCGCATCAACATGGTAGACGCCGGCAGAGCCTTTGCCCTGGCAGACTTTCTTAAGATGCCCTTTGATACCGCATTTTTGGCACTTATAGTTTTTGAAACGACATTTTCCACTATTATGATTTCCCAAGCCGCAGATCGAGCATCGACGGATGTCTCGCCGCTCCACATTGCGCTGCTCCGGTGCGTCACCACCGGCGGCGCCGTATCCTCGCTTTCCATGATCCTGGAATCTGACACGATACATAGGCTGCTCTCCAATACCAGTTTCATTAGTGCGCATAGTTTTCGCGTCCTTAGCACAAGCTGCTTGCTCCGCCAATTCAATTGCCTTAGTTAGTGTAAGCGTGGACGGGCTTTGCTCGAAAAGCCTGTCGCGTTCCGGGCCAGAGCCCAAGCCGAGGACGAAACGATCAAGCAAGTTCGTCTCCAACGCCATGCCGAATTTGCAATAGCTCGCGAGACCTCTTAACCGTGCCGCCCAATCACCCAATGATTCGCCTGGATTCCTATTTGCACCATAAAAGTTTGCCTTGTCCACGAATGAGCACTTCCTTTGCTTGAAATGGTCATTGAGTAATTGCATCAAGTCTTCATAACTTAGCGCCTCCAGATCTTTCGGGTACGCTAAATTACAAACTAAGCGATATGTTTCGTCGGAAATATGCGTCAAAAGAATTGCGCTTTTATTTTCTTCGACCTTATTTATTTTTAAATATTGCTTGAGTTTACCTTTAAAAATAGCCCAATCGTTTATTTTATGGTCGAATAACGACAAATTCCCGATATAAGCCATCCTCGTAGCCAATGAAATAAATACGCACGCTTCCTTGAGGAACCATTTATTACACAATGAATATATGTTGACAACGTGTCAGCTGTCATAGACCAGCTGACCATTAAGAGCCTGCAAAAAGGCGCGATACATCAGTAGTGCAATTGTGACCCCACTGGTGTCGCGGGTGTCTATGGGCGGCGGCAACCGCTTACCATCAGGCGATCCATCTGCTCGTCTGCCACCTATCACATAAAAAAAATTAAAGTTTTAAAAGCGGATATCCCGTAAAAGTACAGGAAATCTATTCACCCTACTTGTGAGGAATGTTTTCGATAACATCTATCAGCTGAACAATCGCGATCATGAGATGCGATAAACATCGAAAGTTGGATATGGCCGGCTGCTGCCTATACCAGGGTGTGATTCTAGGAACTTACCCTTTTAAACTTTATCAACAAGATCTGCACACTTTTAATTGACAATTAGGCAACTATAATTAACCAAGTCAATAATTTAAAAAAATAAAATCAATTGCCACGCGTCCGTTGCAATTAAAACGTTTCTCTATATGCTTACCAACAGGTTTAGGTGAACCAATAGGTTTACATACTGTGCCCCTATAAAGTATAAGTACTCAGGTGCCTATGTAGGTATCCTCCTCATCCAAGCGTGCAATTCCCGGTCGTGGGCTAACGGCCGCACTCAGAGACGTCATTTAAACTAATGTCATTAACTTTAGTATCGGTTGTCTTTATGTACCAAATAATTAACCAAGTCCTAATTTAAAAATTAAATCATTTGCCACTCGTCCGTTGCAATTAAAACGTTTCTCTATATGCTTATCAACAGCTAAGGTGAACTTAGGTTTCATACTGTGGACACACGGTACGGGCCAGGACACTTAGCGACGCCATCGATTAATAAATTTTAGCTCAAGCTCACGACCCCTTTTCTGAATGAAGCCTTTCAGTGAGGTTTTGATATTAATAGGCACAAATTCCAAAGCCGTATGGTCTGCACGGTGAAGGAGTTGGGAACGAACGAGGTGTGGTGTCGCGGATGTAAGAAACCGCAGGTACTTGGTACTACTTACGAGTATGTTGTACCTATTGATTAGTTAAGTATATAATAAACCATTTAATCAATGAATTGGTAAAAGTGTTAGAATTCATTTTATGCTCCACCAGTGGGGCGGCTTAGAAGTGGAATTTACTCTATCCGGACCCACATGTCACATTAGGTATGTCATACATACAGGGTGTGGTCTTGAACATTTACATTCCTTTAACCTCGTGTTTACCAAGGCATTATGACGAAAATTGGTTCTATGAGTTTGGAAATTCGCATAAAAAAAATCAAGATTCCTTCATATAAATTCAGTAACGTGACATTTTATAAGGAGAGTCAAACATTTTTTTTCGAAAAGTGATAGAACAAATGTTGTTCAGAATGGTTGGTAGAACACGTTTTGTTAAAGGGGTGTAAATATGAACCCAGATATCACTCTGGTATTTCACTACGTCACCTACATACTGTATGTAAACTAGCTCATACTACCGCCGGGGCCCCCCGGGAGGGGGGTTTAAAAAAAAAAACGGTCTGAGCGGAGGAATACATAGCTGCAATCGTTTCGAGTATTTGGATGAGCTTCCTACAATTTGTCGTGGGAAGGCGCGGCGGATGTCAGCGCACACCAGAGAGCGCAAACCATTTTTCACGTGTCTTATTTTCTTTCCGTTTAATGGAATATACATATAAAATTACCTACCCGATTAGATTTCTCAAGCGGCGCTCTAAACTAAACTCAAGGAGTCGCGGGTGCGATTCCCGTACCAACACAAATGTGTGTTGATGAAACAGATTTTTGTGTTGGGTACGGGTGTTTATTAGTATGATATAGGGGGCAGACGAGCAGACGTATCACCTAATGGTAAGCGATTACCGCCGCCCATGGACACCTGCCACGTCAAAGGAGTCACAGGTGCGCTGCCAGGCCTTTTTAAAAGGGAGTACCTACGCTCTTTTCTATATAGTAAGTTTGTGGCAGAGTAGAATAGGCCACCCTCACTTTTACCGAGGTGTCGTAAAAGGCGACTAAGGTAAAGCTGCTGGCATGATCATCAGCACCCAGAGAAGGAAAACTCTGCATTTATATCAAAACCCTCGCCAACCCGTCTGCCAAGCGTGGTGAGTATGGCAATTACCCCTCATGTGATTGAGGGAGGCCCGTGCCCCAGCAGTGGGGACTTAAATGGGCTGATGATGAAGTTTGTGGTACCTTCCCTGTTTCTGGTTTCCATAGTACAAGTTAGTTTGGGACCAAGACAATGTACGAGTATGTGATGTTGTCTCAATTTATTTTATTCCACTGGGCCTGCTTCTGCTAATAAATTTCAACCCCACCCCCTTTGTTAACAAAAGAAGTAATAAAATTATGTTTTTTTTTTAAATCAAAAGTAAGCAGAACTAAGCTGAGGGAGATCGCCTCCCGGTTAACGTAATACTTAAATGACCTCTCTATCAGTTACTAATATGGATAATAATAATTCTCACATCTCATACGTTGACCTGATTCCGTACTAAGTAGCTTAAGCACTTGTGTTACAGATATCAGACAACAGAGGAACACAAATATATACTTAAATACATATATTACACCCAGACAACAAGACAAGAAACACAAGTGTTCATCGCACGAATGTTCGTCCAGGGTGGGGATCGAACCCACGACCTTTGGCGTAAGAGGCAGGGTCACTACCAATTGCGCCATCCGGTCAGTCAAAGTAGTCCGGTCAGTCAAAGTCAGTCAAAAGTACTTCCTGTTTATTTCTTAGTAAAGATAGTCTATTAAACTAATTTGCACAGAATCAAATCCATAACTCATTTCGTTTATAGTTCCAATACAAAATTGCAACCATCAAGTTCCTACCTTATCAAGATTATAACAAACACATTTTGGAGCTTTTAATTACTCGTTCACTAAATTTAGACAAAGATAAAGATTCATAAAGAGCTCCATATTAAGATATCAGAGTAATCAAGTTGAAATGGTGCCATTAAGAGGCCCACGCCTTCCGATTCAGTTCGTAAATATCATGCTTTGAATCGGGACCCGTCCATCATAAAGAACATACTTCATTTATGCATTATATTAACTTCGATATAAAGGCTTCTTACATCTTAATATCGATATGAACGAAATGGTCCTTTGAAATATTTTTATTGCTGCCTTCGCAATTATTTGTGCATTTGTATAAGTACCTAAGTTCATGTTTTCCACGACGACACACGTATCTTTGACCAATCCACCACCGTAGCAGCCTGTAAGTTAATCTGCACTAAGATACGTATCCTATAAAATGTATATTATACTTAAGTAAATAACACACTTAAAAATTTCATCTCGCGTTCAGGCGGGACTCGAACCTACACCTTCCACTATCCGGGTGAATGTTCTACCAATTAAACCACTGAACGCGTAATAAGCCTACGAAATTTGTAACTGCTTGATTCGACATGTGCTGTCGATAGTCTCATCAATATTGTAGGTATATTTACAATATCCAGAGGAAATATTATTATAAATATTGACCACCGGTGATACTGCTAAATCACTAGTTGATATTTTTATAGCAATCTTTAGCAATTTATTCTTAAGTAAATAACACACTTAAAAATTTATATTATACTTTGTTTTTTAGTGTAAGATTTTTTGGCTGTCTTTTATAAATAAATAAGTAAAGTTTTCTCGTAATTTATCTATTTGTATTGGTCAATCTCATGGCCTAACATGACAGTACCTCTGAATAAAATATGAATATGCTATGCATATAGATAAAACTGCACAACATTTTTCCGCACACACCATTTTGTTAGCTTATTCATGGATGGTGGTTAATGGGTCGCACTTTAAAGCGATGGCTGCGCAAGAGGCCTTGGGTTTGATCCCCGGGTAGGGCCAAAAAATTTTACCTATGAATATGCTCTTCCATTTTCGAATTCGCGCTACAGCACACACATTTTTTCGTCGCTCTCGTTTTTCGTAGATTTGCAATAATTTCTTTATAAATTAGCATAACTAATTTGTGCCTGCAACCACCGCATCGTCTTCTGGCAACCTACGAGGAGGAGTGTTCCACTTTGGGTAAAGATAACATTAGACTCAGCTGTGCTAGGTTTGAACCTTTTAGTGTGAACCCGTTCCACAAGCTCCAGGGATTCCATGTAAGTAGTGCACAAGATTACGATTCCCGGTCTAGCAGAGCAAACAACCATTTTTTGTTTTCGTTTTTAGTTTCGCCAAAACTTCAGTCCACTTAATTTACACACATTTTTATGGTAGCATAAATTCTTAGTGGCAGCCCGGAGTCTGAAAGTTAGTGGTCTTGTACCTCCGTGCCCCAGAAAGCACGTTAAGCTGTTGGTCCTGCGCACGATTCCTCTCCGGAAGTGTCACAGTAGTGTCCCATCGGAATATGAGGGTAAGGGAATAAAGAGTGCACTTGTGTATGTACACACACTTGAGCATTATAATATATCCTGCGTACGTGGATGATCGTTGAGATTCACCGCCGTAGCCATCATCGGTTGGAGGATATTATTCATGGATGGCGCGAACTATATTGTACTCTGGTCAAACGGAAACTGCTTATGTAAATAAGTTAATTTAATAATGTACAGGTAAATGATAAATGTGTAGCACTCCTGGTTAGGGAGCGACAGCAGCGAGCAGGGTTCCACGGAAGCGCGCAGGAAGCCGCCAATCCACGCTTCTCGCCCATAGATAAGGCATCTCATAGAAGGATGGAACTTATACGAATGCTTCTTGCTACCTACATTGCTAAGAGATAGCTTTATCACTTCCACTTGATTTTATTTTGTAACTTAAAAAGTTGGATTTAGATAAATAACAACATTTGTAACACCTAAAAATTAAGGGTACTTACTTTATATCTTGTAATTTTAGAAGAGTCATATTTTTGACCCAAATATTCTTACGCTCTCTCATAGACTCGAATAAGTAAAGTATCAGCCTATATACTGTTCCACTGCAGGTGTAAGGCCTCTATCATAGAAATCAAGCCATCGCTAGTATGATTGGATTAATCAGCACGCTTGCCTCATGCGCGTTAGTGATCACTTTTTTGCTTGACCTGGGAATCGAACTCAGACCCCGAGATCACGGCCCAGTACTTAAACCACTAAACTAACACTGTATAGCGAAAGTTTGTGACTGTGTGTAGGTTTCTCACATCTTCACGCGCAAACACCTGGACCATACGTTATGCAGGAAGCTGCCAACATAACTGACCATGGTGGACTAATACCACAGAATAAATAATAATACATACATAGTCTATTATAAACCTGCGGTGTTACCCGCATTTTAAGATGCCACCGCACGGGGACCAGCTAGTTAATAAAGCTTACGAGCTTGGAGCACTTAGAGCAACAGATCTTCAAAGCTTACAAATGAAATGAAATGGAATGAAAATGAAATGAAAATTGTTTATTCAATTTAGGTCCATACAGAACACTTATGAATATCAACATGTTTACCACAGGTTCGGAATGTAGTTTTCTGCCAAGAAGACACCAGCAAGCAACTGTTTTAAAAAAAAAGTTTTACAAAATGTCACCATTAACTTAAAAATATAGTACAACTTTTGTGTTACTAATATGTCCCTAAATTATTGTCATTCAAAAAATCGTCTATTTTATAATAGCCTTTCTTCATTAAACAGTTTTTTATATACAATTTAAACTTATGTGTGGGCAAGTCAATAATAATCTGAGGTAACTTATTAAACATTTTTATGCTCAATCCTATAAATGAACTGCCAACCTTATGGAGCCTGATATTTGGAACGGCCAGTCTATGCTTATTTCTGGTGTTAAGGCTGTGACAGTCGGACTTCTTCGAGAACAGATGGAGATTCTTATGTACGTATTGAGAAGCCACGGTAAGTATTTCGATTTCTGGTTAAAGAAATTTATTCTCATAAAAGACAAGTTATAGTCACTTACATGAGAACATAATGACAAATATCAGTAAATAGTTAGACTCAAATAAATCGTTGCAAACGCTTTACCGTTTGGTTAATACTTACCTAGTGCCTTCTTAAAAACATTAATCTTACTATGTACATTCCAAAATGTGTTTTGCGAGTTGTATTTTGAATGCACTAAGTGAGTTTACATTTTTTATTTCTGAGGGTATTTTGTTATACAATCGCGCTCCCTCAAAAGTAATCATTTTTTTGCCGTAATTTCTTTAAACAAATCTCTAAGGGAGTCGCGCGATCTACTGACAAGTGTACCCTCTGCGAACACATGGGTACCTTGTACCACTCGTCGCGCAAGCGTTTACATGTAACTTCACTTACGACGAACTCATTTCCCGGTCCGCTGGCGGAGGCCTCTGCGGGTGCGCTACCAGGAACCCGGCAACCGCAACAGTAAAAACCGTCATCGTTGACAACCCCTGCCTGGTTTCATTTTTCCTTCCGCTATTTGTGATGCTAACGATCCAGTTTAAGTGGTTGTTACGATAATTGTTATGTTGAAATTACTTTTGCATTAAGAGTAGATAGAGTTTACAACGCTTTTGTAGATAACTACTTAAGTACTTACTTAATTATAGGGGCAGAGTTCCTGCTATAATGTAACCTAATAACTACATAAGAGTACTTAACTTTTTATGGTGACGGGTAGGGCACACTAGCGACGTCAATCGATTTTAATTTTTAGCTACTAAACCGGATCTTTTTTAAACAATTTCGGGGTTACAACATCTCGGCAAACACTTATGCATGGTTATTTAATAAATAGTATTAATCTTCAAATTATTGAAGATTACAATAATTTTCGAACAAAATTTGTAATTTTTTTACTTATAAATAATTCAATTGAAAGAGAGTAAGTACTTAAATCAAATAGAAAATAAAATAAGAATGTAGATAATGCTATGAAAATGAATCTTCGATAATTTAGACCGAAGATAAAAATACCTAAGTCGCAGCGGACTTAGTCATATTCATTAATGTCGCTCGAATGGAATTTTTAATTCCTAAAACATAAGTTTGTAACACTCATAGCTCAATCCCTGTTTAATAATGGGACGTTTTAAAAATTTTTTAACGAAAATAACACGTTTAAGCCCTAAACTTTTTCAATTACCTATAGAGCGAAATTTCTAAATCTGGCTTTTAAATGACCGACTGAAATAAGACGGCCAAAGCTTTTATAAACCCATAAGCAGTAAAGTAAGTAAGTATCAGCCTATATATATACTGTCCCACTGCAGGGCAAGGCCTCCATCACAGAAATCAAGTCATCGCTACTACTACAATATTTTAGAGGAATGACTTTAGTCTTATTTTAGTTTGTGGCTAACTAAAAAGTAACAAATTCCAAGTAATCGTGAAATAGGCACGTGTATATTGATAATGTAAACATAGTTCTGGGAACGTATCGTAATGGCGTCGATAGAGCTGGCTGGTTACCGCCTGTGCACTGCGCCCTGCGAAGCCGTATAATTAGGCGCTTTGGCCGTGGCCGAATCTACGAATTTCATACTCCATCGGTTCCATTCCACTAATCAACTTGTAACTACTTATAATAATAGCATGTTGTGTAGGCAGTTGATTCTAGATAACTGTAATTGTAGAAGGGAAGCGATTCTGAAAACCGCATGATTTCTACGCATAATTACTGTACACTTACAACATATTATTAAAAAAACATTGTTGGAAGTTAATTAAGTGTTATGCAAATAAAAATCTGAATACTCACTCAGCACAACGACATGGACATATTTGCTGACAACGTGATGTGTTTATTGACATTATTGCCTGCCTCTTACGCCAAAGGTCGTGGGTTCGATCCCCACCCTGGACAAACATTCGTGCGATGAACACTTGTGTTTGTTCAGTGTCTGGGTGTAATATATATATTTAAGTATATATTTGTGTTCCTCTGTTGTTGATATCTGTAACACAAGTGCTCAAGCTACTTAGTACGGAATCAGGTAAACCTATGAGATGTTGTGAGAATTATTATTATTATTATTATTATTTCATCAAATTATTATTGACAAAACGATAACATTTTGATTGACATATTATTATAATCCTTTTGACATTTTACTTAGATTGATTTTTTTTCCTTTGTTATTTATTAATATTAGTACACCCTTGACTATTTGATTTATGCATGTGTTTTTTTATTGTTTGTTTTTTTAAATTTAATTCAATTGTATTAATTATGTAAAATTTAAACTTGTGTGCGTGTTGGAATCATTTCTGTAAGCCACAGGTATACTGTAATAATAAATAAATCTGAATCTTTGTTCCTTATTTAGTTTTTGATGAGCTCAATGGCGTAATGGCTAAGCATATTGCGACATATCGTGGAAACTACAGGGTTCAATACAATCAATCTCGTAACAATGCTCAAAGACGCCCCCGGCTGTCGTCATCTACATTAGGTAGTATTCTACGAGTCTGATCTCTTTATCAACTCTAGATACCGTGATAATCA
>CM032469.1:6860059-6921807 GCA_019059595.1 Marasmia exigua | reverse complement strand
TGAGAACATAATGACAAATATCAGTAAATAGTTAGAAGCAAATAAATCGTTCAAACGCTTTACCGTTTGGTTAATACTTACCTAGTGCCTTCTTAAAAACATTAATCTTACTATGTACATTCCAAAATGTGTTTTGCGAGTTGTATTTTGAATGCACTAAGTGAGTTTACATTTTTTATTTCTGAGGGTATTTTGTTATACAATGGACAACATTTCAAAATTGCCTAAGCTCTGAAACAAAAAATACCAATTCTTTGTTTACTTTTCCGCTGCTCGAATATATATTTATTCATTTTTTATATTGCTTATTACTGATGAAAAAAATTAAAACTAAAAACGTAAGATGACGTCATCGGACGGCAGAATGTAAAATATTTCTTTGCTTAGCACATTATAGTTTTAAATTTACGTAAATGCCAAACTCCATGACATGTAACTGTCAAAAAAAATGACAACTTGTCAACGTTGAATGTATGAATGACGTTGACAATGTTGACACTAGTATTATTTACCTTTGACAGTAGTACCTTTTTTTTATTAAAACAATGATAAGCAAAGGAATATCGCTATATTCAGCCGTCCGATGACGTCATTTGGCGCTTACGTCTATTTAGAATATAAAGAATATTCAATAATTATTTTATGCATGAAAATGGACAAATTTTGAAAAAAGAAAAAATATGGGTCTGTTCATTTCATGTCTACTTTTCATATAAAAAAACAATATGGACATGTTAAAAATATTGAAATGTTGTCCATTGCGCTCCCTCAAAAGTAATCATTTTTTTGCCGTAATTTCTTTAAACAAATCTCTAAGGGAGTCGCGCGATCTACTGACAAGTGTACCCTCTGCGAACACATGGGTTACCTTGTACCACTCGTCGCGCAAGCGTTTACATGTAACTTCACTTACGACGAACTCATTTCCCGGTCCGCTGGCGGAGGCCTCTGCGGGTGCGCTACCAGGAACCCGGCAACCGCAACAGTAAAAACCGTCATCGTTGACAACCCCTGCCTGGTTTCATTTTTCCTTCCGCTATTTGTGATGCTAACGATCCAGTTTAAGTGGTTGTTACGATAATTGTTATGTTGAAATTACTTTTGCATTAAGAGAAGATAGAGTTTACAACGCTTTTGTAGATAACTATTTAAGTACTTACTTAATTATAGGGGCAGAGTTCCTGCTATGATGTAACCTAATAACTACATAAGAGTACTTAACTTTTTATGGTGACGGGTAGGGCACACTCGATTTTAATTTAGCTATTAAACCGGATCTATTTTAAACAATTTCGGGGTTACAACATCTCGGCAAACACTTATACTATTTATTAAATAACCATGCATTAGAAATTGTTAAAAATAGATCTGGTTTAGTAGCTAAAAATTAAAATCGATTGACGTCGCTAGTGTGCCTTAATCTTCAAATTATTGAAGATCACAATAATCTTCGAACAAAATTTGTATTTTTTTTTCTTATAAATAATTCAATTGAAAGAGAGTAAGTACTTAAATCAAATAGAAAATAAAATAAGAATGTAGATAATGCTATGAAAATGAATCTTCGATAATTTAGACCGAATATAAAAATACCCAAGTCGCAGCGTACTTAGTCATATTCATTAATGTCGCTCGAATGGAATTTTTAATTCCTAAAACATAAGTTTGTAACACTCGTAGCTCAATTCCTGTTTAATAATGGGACGTTGTATTGGGCGCCGACTTCGATAACTTTTTCGAGTGTTCTATTATAAAATGTTATTTGAAGATTACAGGGTGTATCTGTGAACATTTACATCCCTTTAACCACGTGTATTATCAAATATGAACAAAATTTGTTTTATCACTATTGGAAATTCGCATGAAAAAATTTCAACTTCTCATACAAAGTCGGTCACGTGACTTGGTCATTTATTTGAATGGGGAGTCGAAAAATTTTTCGATTAATTTCTAAAAGTCGTTGAACAAATTTTGTTCAGAATGGCTGGTAGAACACGTGGTTAAAGGGATGTAAATTTGCACAGATACACCCTGTATAGTATTAAAAATATTATTTTACACTTTTTAGTTCTTGGTTTTTGATGGCGGTTTTTTAACATGGAACGGGCGTGTTGGAACAAGATGGCATGCACTTTAATACGGTAATAACTTTAGATCGTGTTTAGTAATAGGTTAGGTTTGGCTCACGAGATAATCACCAGAGAAACCACGAGAGTATCATAGGGCGTTTCTAGGTACCCGTGCCGATCGGTACTTGTCCGTAGCGCAATATATGACGACCCGTTTGGATCAGTGGTTGAACGCTGCCCTGGAGCAAGGGTTGCGGGTTCGATCCCCGCACAGTACAAACATTTGTGTGCATGAACATGTCTGTTTGTATTGGTCTGGGTGTTATCTATGCATGCATTATAAGCATGTATTTACATGACAAAAGTGTTAAAGGTAGAATATATTTGTAATTCTGCTGTTAGCTCTGATAACCGTAACACAGGTGTTTTTTTTTGTGATAGGTGGCAGACGAGCAGACATATCGCCCGATGGTAAGCGACCGCCGTCGCCAAGGACACCTGCGACACCAGTGGAGTCACAAGTACGCCGCCAATCTTTAAACCACCATTTTCCCTGGATTAGGCCTCCGGTACCCTCCAGCCACCGAAACTGAGCACAGTGCTGCGTGAGCTACCCACAGATAAGAGCTTCCTATCTCGAAGTCAGATCTAGTATGTGATGTTATGAAATATTTAATTTGAATTTTTTCAGCAAACAGCTTCAAAAATTGTTAACGAAATAAACATGTTTAAGCCCTAAACTTTTTCAATTACCTATACAGCGAAATTTCTAAATCTGGCTTTTAAACGACCGACTGAAATAAGACGGCCGAAAGCTTTTATAAACCCAAAAGCAGTAAAGTAAGTAAGTAGGTATCAGCCTATAAATATACTGTCCCACTGCAGGGCAAAGGCCTGCATCACAGAAATCAAGTCATTGCTACTACTAATAAAAGCAGTACTACATTATTTTAGAGGAATGACTTTATTTTAGTTTGTGGCTAACAAAAAAGTAACAAATTCCTAGTAATCGTGAAATAGGCACGTGTATATTGATAATGTAAACATAGTTCTGGGAACGTATCGTAATGGCGTCGATAGAGCTGGCTGGTTACCGCCTGTGCACTGCGCCCTGAAGCCGTATAATTAGGCGCTTTGGCCGTGGCCGAATCTACGAATTTCATACTCCATCGGTTCCATTCCACTAATCAACTTGTAACTACTTATAATAATAGCATGTTGTGTAGGCAGTTGATTCTAGATAACTGTAATTGTAGAAGGGAAGCGATTCTGAAAACCGCTTGATTTCTACGCATAATTACTGTACACTTACAACATATTATTAAAAAAACATTGTTGGAAGTTAATTAAGTGTTATGCAAATAAAAATCTGAATACTCACTCAGTACAACGACATGGACATATTTGCTGACAACATGATGTGTTTATTGACATTATTTCATCAAATTATTATTGACAAAACGATAACATTTTGATTGACATATTATATTGACATATAATCCTTTTGACATTTTACTTAGATTGATTTTTTTTCCTTTGTCATTTCTTAATATTAGTACACCCTTGACTATTTGAATATCGTTTGACAATTATTTGATTTATGCATGTGCTTTTTTATTGTTTGTTTTTTTAATTTAATTCAATTGTATTATTTATGTAAAATTTAAACTTGTGTGCGTGTTGGAATCATTTCTGTAAGCCACAGGTATACTGTAATAATAAATAAATCTGAATGTTTGTTCCTTATTTAGTTTTTGATGAGCTCAATGGCGTAATGGCTAAGCATATTGCGACATATCGTGGAAACTACAGGTTTCAATAGAATCAATCTCGTAACAATGCTCAAAGACGCCCCCGGCTGTCGTCATCTACATTAGGTAGTATTCTACGGATCATCATCATCATCATCAGCCCATTTAAGTCCCTACTGCTGGGGCTCGGCCGAGTCTGATCTCTTTATCAACTCTAGTGAACGTGATAAATCATTGAACCGATATTGGTTGATTCAAACTCAAACTCTCAAACTCAAATAATTATTTATTTGCATAGTATTGTACACAGCACTTACAAACGGTCATACATTTGAATGACTTTAAACTATTTATAAGTACTTATGTATAATTTACATGTTAATACATAGTATATATGTTGATACATAAAATATACTAAAGAAATAAATAAACATAATGCGATTCTACCACCGGCTCGGAAAGTTGTTTCTGGTCGAGAAGATCCGGCAAGAAACTCGCCAGTTAGTCTTTTTTACTAGACTAGTTTTGTCTGCACACCCATGTCCAAACCCAACTGTTTTATTGACCTGGAGGCGCAAACACGCCTACAAATCAATAAAAATGTTCATGGGCGGCGGCAGTCGCTTACCATCAGGTGACCCGTCTGCTCGTCTGCCACCTATGTCATAAAAAACTAGCAGCCGAAAGAAAGTCGGTATAAGATCTTGTCACCATCAATCAAACTAATTCCCCGAATTTGAAAGGCAGCTGACAGCTGTCACGGGTCACTCGGAGCATGAACGTTTTGTAATGAACCCTTATACCAAAAACCACAGGCTGACAAAAAGTAAGGGTGCAGGTGAAAGCTATCGGAGCGAGACAAGATTCTCTTGTTGAACAATATAATAATTATATAAATCCACTGGTGTTGCGGGTGTCCATGGGCGGCGGAATTGCTTACCATCAGGTGATCCGTCTGCTCGTCTGCCACCTCTCATATATAAAAAAAAATATGCACGAGTATCCATCATCACATCAAAAACTTTGCAAGCTAGAACCGAGTGAACCACAAACTAATTCAATATGGAAATCTTACAACACTCCTCACTTGCGTCCAAAGTTGTGGCGTTGGAGCCCGGGGTACGCTTGGACAATAATTCAGGATTTGGGGAATCTGGTAGTTAATTACTATCGTCGGACCTTCGCAATCCTTTAACAGGGGATCAAGACCAACTGAATCAAACTTAGTTACACATTCCAGAAACTATCCGAAACGTGCAGGTTCACAATGTTTTCTCTCACCGCTGAGCTAATGGTAGAAATATGCACATAAATTTGAAAAATCCAGAGATGCATGCTCGGATTCGACCCACGACCCTCCGCATGGAAGGCGCGTTATTATCCAATGAGCTACCATCGCCCTCAAATGTTACAAAACGGACATTATATAAACAGAATAAGATGAGGCTCGTACCTATTTAGGTTTCCTAAGGCATTAGGTTCCAACGATCTAAGTACAGTTACAGTACAAATACAAGTAGAGTTCATTTTAGGGCGGGTACCACTAACCAGCTACGCCAATCGATTTAAATTTTTAGCTACTAAGCCGGATCTATTTTAAACAATTTCTGGGTTTTTGTACGCGAAAAATTGATTACCGCCAAAAGCGGCCACTTTTAATAAATAGCGTGAATAAATTTTTCGCGTACGTGTTGGATCCAACATTTTTGCATGGTTATTTAATAAATACTATAAGTGTTTGCCGAAAGGTTGTAACCCCGAAATTGTTTAAAAGAGATCCCGTTTAGTAGCTAAAAATTAAAAGCGATTGGCGTCGCTAGTGTGCCCTACCCGTTACCTAAAGAAATAATTGTACACTACTTTTTTATCTGCTTTTGCACTGAACATTTGGATTAACTCCATAAATCGCCGTTTTTGGCGGTAATTCAAATTTCGAGTACAAAAGCAGACCGAATTGTTAAGTATACCTAAGTATTCAATAAATATTATATGTGCTTTTCGAGAGGCTGGAGCTTCAAAATTGTTAAAAAGATATTTGGTTTAGTTGCTGACAATTTAAATCAATTGTCTACCCGTCACCTTAAACCTAAAAACTCTACCAACAATCAACAAACGCATCAATTCACGAAAAAGCCCCATCTAAAGACGTTTCGTCAGAATCACGATCAATCTCCTGCTTCCCGGAACCGCGGCTGACAGCTGACATCTGACAGCCGTCGCGGGTCACATTGGCCCAAGACCCTCGTCAATGAAAACTGATAAAAACGAACACAAAAAGTTGAGGTGCGCGCTACCGAGCGCACCCAACTTCGGAGAACACATCGTTTTAATATCATTAGTGGATGGATTGGTTAGAAACAGATTATAGTATAATCTTTGATCAGTGGTTTAAAGCTATTAACATATTTGACGAGATTTTGCTCTCCTTGTATTTTAACAAAACTTAGCAAAGTGCACCTACCTACCTAACCGATACAATATTCTTCTAGTCTAGACTACTACAGCTTATCAGTCCACCTATTCTCATGCTTGTGATAATACCTAGTATAATAGGAAATCGGTGTTTTTAATTATCTTATTGTTTCCAAGCGCTACTTTTCGCTACTTATGTTTTTTCATGTCGAAAACCACGAGAATTAAGGGGTGCGGATAGAAACCCCTCATGGTGACGTTCCTAACTGTTTTATTAAAATGGCATGGTTTTTAGTGGTCTTTTAATATTTCACAACATCATATACATGGATCTGACTCCGAAATAGGTAGCTCAAGCACCTGCGTTACGGATATCAGAACCAACAGCGGAATTACAAATACATATATACATATAATACTTTTCTATTGTAAAAACATGCTTATATACATAGAAACACTCGGACCAATACAAACAGACATGTTCATGCACACAAATGTTTGTACTATGCGGGGATCGAACCCGCAACCCTTGCACTAGAGGCAGCATTTACTACCACTGATCCAAAGGGGTTGTCTTTTGCTTCTTATGTATGATGGACGTGGCGGCGTTGGGTCCCAAAATGATCTATTATGTCGGTACTAAAACAAGGTAGCTCAATTTAAACCGAGAACGCCCAGCAACTTACTCAGAGAACAGTAAATTGAATTGGGAATGTAGGTACATACAGCCACACATCAGGTAACTACAAGCTGTTAAATTTCTCTAATTGTGTTTTTTTTGTGTTTTTTTTAAATAAAAATTTTACAATATTAGATAGGTAGCTCAAGCACCTGTGTTACGGATATCAGAATCAACAGTGGAATTACAAATGTATACATAAAATACTTTTCTTTTATAAATACATACTTATAATACATAGGAAACACCCAGACCAATACAAACAGACATGTTATGTACGCAAATGTTTGTACTGTGCGGGGACCAAACCCGCAACCCTTGGACCAAAGGCAGCGTTCGCTACCACTGTTCCAAACGGGTCGTCAAATTGATATCGAACCGAATGTGTTTTACATTAAGGTGAGATTCGACTGAACATATTTGACAATTTTGTATACTTTAATAATGTGGCTGTACGAACCTAATTTAGATCCTTCTGCGTATTTAGCAATTACTAGTTTTGCCCGAGGTCTTACGTCTCAATCTTGCTAGAATGTATAATCAATACCAACGAAACACAGAACGTTAGGAACCGAAGGCTAATTCCAATCTTTAGGACTCGGCTAGAAAAATATTCTGAATATTTGCCTCACGAAGATCTAACAAGACTCAGACCAATACTGCCTTAAGATATTTCACCTTAGTCTCGCATTTACACAGCACTTGTCTTAGACAAATTGTCTAAGGCAAACAAAATATAAAAAAGGTCAACCGAAGATTCTTGAAACGCGTCTCAAATAAAATATTTCATTTATTTATCGAGGTAAGTGGGCGTCTATAAATGTAATAGAACTGAGCTTAGTGTGCTTCTCAAATAAATTCAAAAGAAAAAATAATATTTCGTTTTTTCCACGAACTTTTAATAAAAAAACCCAGTCTGTCAGAAAAAATCCAGATTAAAAATACTTTTGTTTGTTACGGCCTCCTAGAACGTTTTGCTTTCTGAGTAAGGACAGCTTTTATGAGTTAGGTACATAGTTAGCGCCGTGACTTTGTCTGCTTGGAATTTATTTTGCTCCAAAATTAGTTGATCAGTTCAGCTCTTAGTTTCATTCATCAAAAGCTTCTGGTAAAGGGCGCTTCACATCCATGCAGCCTACTAGGTATACCTAGTTCATTTAGCGTAAAAAGGTGAATTGAACGGTAAGGGGGGCTGCAAAATCTAGGATTCATCCTGAGGGAGTGGAATGTGTCGATAAAAAAAGAGGGTGGCAAAATTAGGCGGTAACTTACCTACTAACTAGGTACTGTGATGTAAAACACTCGTATCCCAAATTTCTTTTAATTTTTTGTAAAATGATATTAAATTGAAGATAAGACAAACGAATTTGAAACGTGCACACCCACTATATTTACACAGCTTGGGACGCAACCGGGACAAACAATGACCTACTGTAAAAATAGATGTTTAGAACAACATCATCATCATCATCACATGAGCCCATTTAAGTCCCCACTGCTGGGGCACGGGCCTCCCTCAATCACATGAGGGGTAATTGCCATACTCACCACGTTTGGCAGACGGGTTGGCGAGGGTTTTGATATAAATGCAGAGTTTTCCTTCTCTGGGTGCTGATGATCATGCCAGCAGCTTTACCTTAGTCGCCTTTTACGACACCTCGGTAAGAGTGAGGGTGGCCTATTCTACTCTGCCGGGACCACACGGTTTAGAACATAAATAATACCTATTCGTGTAGTCAAAAAGATTTGTAAGTAGGAAATGAAAATGGACAGACAAACTGCATATTCCTACAGTATTATTTAGTTCGCGTTCAATACATACGTGATACATTTCCCCGGCTTTTGTGCGGCATCTTCGAAACGAAATTAGATCGGTCTAGCCTCAAGTAATCACGAGCACGTAAGTAAGAGCCAGTTTCTAGGTAGTGGAAGGGGGGTGAAAGGGGGGGGGGGGTGATTCTAGGTTAATTTTGGTGCTAATAGTTTACTTACTAAATGCTATGTAACGCACTTCGCAAAAAAAACTTAGTTCAACCAAACCTACGACCCCACTATGACATTCCACGTTCAGGGTGGATGTTCTTCCAACTGAACTCCTCCCGGTTGCTTCCAAATTCCATGTTCGATTTGGGGAGTCTGGTAATTACAATGAAGCGACTGCCGTCTGACCTTCGCAACCCTTTAACAGGGGAACCAGACCAACTGAATCAAAAACGTGCAGGTTTTCTCACGATATTTTCCCTCACCGTTGAGCTAATGGTATAGGAGAATAGATTTGAAAAACTCAGAGTGCTGGTTTTATTTATTTATTTTATTTGTATATTAGGTACACCAACAGCAATACACATAAAACAATCACAAATGACAACAGTTTCCGCACCACTTTACGGTATGTCCTCAGGTTTTGTATATAATATTCAGAATTTTCTAACAAATTTGTTAGAAAATTCAGAATTCAAAAATGTATAAGTTAATATATTTTATGAAAATTGGTTTGCAAAAAGAGACATTATCTCTTTTCTTTGGTCTTTATTAGCGATAATTCGGATCAACTTTTTTTAAGGCGACGGGTTGCCTAACTAGCGACACCAATTGATTTAAATTGTTAGCTACTAAACCGGATCTATTTTATACAATTTCGGAGCGAGAGTCTCTAAGCAAACATTTATAATATTAATTTAATAAGTTTGCACTGCTTTTTGATCTGTTTTTGCACCCGAAATTTGGAATAACGCCATAAGTGGCCGTTTTTGGCGATAATTCAAATTTCGAGTACAAAAGCAGACCCAAAGTTAAGTATAATTATTAAATAAATAGTATTGATGTTTTCCGAAAGGCTGCAGCTCGAAATTGTTGAAAGGATATCCGGTTTAGTTGCTGACAATTTAAATCAATTGGCGTCGCTAGTGTGCCCTACCCGTCGCCTTAAAGGGTGAACCAGGAAGCTGCATCTGTACTGTTGCCCTACAGAATGATACCGTACGCAGATAGTATCATAGCTCTGATTGAATTTATTAGAATCAAAACATTCAGAGCACTTACTTTCTATCGTATTGGGTAGTTAAGTTGGGAGAATATCCACCCTATACGATACAGAGAATAAAAAGGTTCGTCACCTTAAGGTAAATTTTCGCAACGACGTCAAGAATCAGTTATACCAACATACCGTTTCAAAAAGATCTGCCAACCTTCTTTAAATTTTCTTTACATGAAATCAATGTTGCTACAAGCAAATCTGAACTTTCTGATCTTACAGTTAAGCATCATTTTCTGTGCAACAGGCATTACTCTGACAAATTAACGACAGGTAATAAGTGCTCATAGTATATTATCAAACGAATCAATTTGAAAACTGACGAACCTTTTCGTTATTTGACTGTACGTGGAAGGTCGTGGATTCGGCTCGCACCTGAATACGCGATGATATAAGTAACTTCAGAATAAATGGCAAAAAAAATGCTATATCTCATCATCATTTCAGCTAACAGACGTACACTGCTGGACTTAGGCCTCCCCCAAATGTTCTCCACACAGATCGGTCCTGTGCCGCCCGCGTCCAATGGATTCCCACAACCTTTACCAGATCGTCGGTCCACCTTATGGGAGGCGCCACGGCTGCGACTTCCTGTACGTGGCCTTCACTCGAGGACCTTTCCACCCCAACGACCGTCTGTTCTCCTCGCTATGTGCCCTGCCCATTGCCACTTGAGACATGCAATCCTTTGGGCTATGTCTCTGACCTTAGTTCTCCTGCGGATATCATCATTTCTGATACGATCACGCAAGGAGCCTCCAAGCATAGCCCTCTCCATTGCTCACTGGGTGACTTTAAGCCTCCTTATAATCGGCACATTGTAAGCGGCCACGTTTCGGTTCCGTATGTCATCACTGGTAACACACACGCATTAAAAGCTTTTGTTTTAAGACATACGATAACATAACTCATACGATATCTTTATATGGACAACTAAACTGCCATAAATAAACGCGTTTGCACAAAACGACAACATAACAAAGAATATGCAGAAGCCTGGAGCTTTTTCCTAGACAGTTTCCGTGGACACGTGGATTACCGCGCCAGACGCCAGTAGTTTAGAGAGATATTGTCACACAAAGGCAAATTGAACCTCTGTAAAAGAATATTCTTTCTATATATTTCACTAGCTTTCACTTCGCTTCGCATGGGTACAATATAATACATTTGTATCTAATATTATTATACCTTCATATAAACCTTCCACACTAATATGTACAACCTGTGCGGATAAAGAATGGGATCAGAAATGGCGGCGCATCTATCCACTTCTCGCTCGCACACTATTTGCGTCTATACTCGCACTCGTGGCGTGCGAGTATAGACGCAAATATCCGCACCGGTTGTATTAAAAAAACGCATCAACATCCGTTGCGTTGTTTTAAAGATCTAAGCATACATACGAACAGACAGCGAAAGCGATTTTGTTTTAAGCATACATACGAACAGACAGCGAAAGCGATTTTGTTTTATTTTATACTACCTAAAAGTCCATAGAAATTACCTATGAACAGCGAAGTGCAGGTTTCCTCACGATATTTTCCCTCACCGCCGAGCTAATGGTAGTAATGCGCTCATAGATTTAAAAAAATCAGAGGTGCATGCTCGGATTAGAACCACGACACCCCGTATGGAAGGCGCGTTCAGAACTACCCTGAATTGATTTATCGCTATCTAAAGCTATACCCTCTTAATTGTCCAGACTTACTGGGAACTCGATGTTCGATACCTACCATACAAGCAACGATAGCAAAATTAGTTCTAATTGCGAGAATTTCAGACATCCCGCGTTGCGAATTTACTTATCCCGATTCTGGTAACGGGCTCGAGCTCGTGGATTCCCAGAAGGCGCGTTGGGTTGGCGGGCCAAACGCGCGGTTCTGCGTACACGCATGCCGCGCGCCCTACCGGGAATACTGAGCGCGCCGCTCAGTGCATTCGTCAAGTCGCCACATCAAACAGTTAACTAGCTGAATCATTATGCTATTAACATTATACGTTTGTAAGTTATTGTAATAAAATTGAACCTAATTTATTATCAGTAACAGTTAAGGTTTCAATTCAATTCATTTATTGCACATGTTGGTAGATACTATAATTGTGTACTTACCCACCAAATTTAAGAAATATCTGTGAAAAAAAACCGCCATCTTAAACCACGAACTAAAAAGTGTAAAATTATTATACATATTTCTAACACTTTATACACTTCAAATGTCATTTTATAACAGTACACTCGAGAAAAGGTATTACCGAAGTCGGCGCCCAATACCTACTGTATCTTGTAATTTAATACAACATTCAATTATTCAACAGGGTTTAGGCGCCGACTTCGGTATAACCTTTTCTCGAGTGTAAAAAATATTATTTTACACTTTTTAGTTCGTGGTTTTTGAAGGCGGGTTTTTTTAAAGAAAATTCTTTTTTTTAAGCTTTTTAGTGTCTCATTTTTTGGCAGCCTCAATTGTGAGTACAGTATTGAAAGAGTTATCCTTTAACTACGTGTCCCTATAAAATTTGAGAGTTCCCCTCAATTTTCCAGGATTCCATGATCAGATCCTGATATCCTGATCATGGTACTAATCCGGGTCTATCTACTTTCCAACTAAAAAAGAATCATCTAAATCGGTTCATAAATGGCAGAGTAATCTTAGAACAATCATAAAAAAATACATGTCGAATTGAGAACCTCTTTTTTTTAAAGTCGGTTAAAAAGAGTATAGTTCACTAGGTACCTATACAAAAAAAAAGTAAAGTTTGATAAATATTTCCATCCTTAGACAATTTAATGTCTAAGATTTCCATCCTAACAAATATGATTTATTATTTAGGTACATAAATTGTATATTAAAATATATATCATAGGAATTTATGATATTTATTATGTTAGTTTTATAATATTATTTCTTTTGTTTATGTGGTTAAATTGTAATTTTATTTATTCCTATTACCTTTCATATTTTATAGCGTATTATTTTAGGGCTCGTGGGCGTGGCTCCAACTTCCAGGAAAAGGTCGATCGACGAATCCCACTCGGCTGAGCAGCGTTCGGGAAGCTACGCAGCACATTTTCGGCTCATCTACCGCAGTGTCTCAAGACGAATGTCTTCAATGCGTGTGTGTTGCCAGTAATGATACGGAACCGAAATGTGGCCGCTTATAATGTACCTACTAAGGAGGCTAGGAGGAGGAGTCACCCAGAGAGCAATGGAGATGGCTATGCTTGGAGTCTCCCTGCGTGATCGTGTCAGAAATCATGAGATCCGCAGGAGAACTAAGGTCACAGACATAACCCAAAGGATTGCATGCCTCAAGTGGAAATAGGTAGGGCACATAGCGAGGAGAACAGACAGCCGCTTGGGGCGGAAAGGTCCTCGGGTGGAGGTCACATACAGGAAATCGCAGTCGTGGTAGGACCTAACGTTTAGGATCGTTACATACACAACCCACACCACCTTAAATCGCGAACTAAGAATAATCCCGGAACAATATTCGTGCCAGTCCCTTTTAACATCGAGTGTTGGAACGGGATGACGTCATGTGCTTTAGTACGGTAATAACTTTGGTCGCGATTTATAATAAGGTGGACAAGGTTAACTTTACTTTAGTTCACGCCTCACGGACGGAACATACTATATTACATTGTAGGTATCCTACCTACCTAAATTAAAACGAATAATAAAAGATTTTTTCGGTGGAAATCTCCACATCGAGTGTAATTATTATTATAATACCCTGTTATTATCCTGGTATGATGCTGATAGAGTTACATTGAAAATAAATAATAACTTCACAGAATTAAAAATATTACATTATTGGAACTGTAATCCGATAATCGACGAAGGCACGAGATTTCCACGGAAACCTGCCGATTCACGGACATGAGCCATTAGGATTAGTAATAAAGATGGGTTTCCCGCAATAGTATCAATTTTTTAATTAGCATGTGTTTGAAACGTAGGTAATTTATTTATCGGAAAAATTATTGGATTCTTTTTTGAATAAAATTCTATGTGCATTATTAGCTCAATGGTGAGGGAAAATATCGCACCCCTGGTGGAAAATAAGCAATTTTATCAAAATTTAAAAGTACCTACGTTTAAAGATACCTACATATTATGTTGAATTGTTGTTGTCATATTTTTCTTCTTTAATTTGTCGAATGAATGGAAGAAATTCTACGCATGTGTCATTAAACGTCATGAACTAAGCCACATAAACGTTATGAGGAACACTCTCGGCCTCCCTACGTCGCGACACTCTCGGCCTACCTACGTCGTGACACTCTCGGCCTACCTACGTCGCGACACTCTCGGCCTACCTACGTCGCGACACTCTCGGCCTACCTACGTCGCGACACTCTCGGCCTACCTACGTCGCGACACTCTCGGCCTACCTACGTCGCGACACTCTCGGCCTACCTACGTCGCGACACTCTCGGCCTACCTACGTCGCGACACTCTCGGCCTACCTACGTCGCGACACTCTCGGCCTCCCTACGTCGCGACACTCTCGGCCTCCCTACGTCGCGACACTCTCGGCCTCCCTACGTCGCGACACACTCGGCCTCCCTACGTCGCGACACTCTCGGCCTCCCTACGTCGCGACACTCTCGGCCTCCCTACGTCGCGACACTCTCGGCCTCCCTACGTCGCGACACTCTCGGCCTCCCTACGTCGCGACACTCTCGGCCTCCCTACGTTACTGCACTGTTTGCCACCTGCCTACACACCTACTCTTTGGCCTCAGTAGAACCAACAGTAGATAAATTAAATGCTTGCTTATTCCAACAATTTTTTATTTCGCATTTTATTCTTATCTTACGATCACTGAAATATAACGGCGAACAACACGTGGCAGATCCCCGGATCCAGCGGGTCACCTCAACCCGCATCCAGGTCTTCGAGCACGTTACACAGGACTCACTAGCGGGAGCATCCGTTAACAGCACGGGCCGCAGGGCGGGGGCGGCCCGCATGGAGGGCAAGGACTGGGTCCGCAGCAGGGAGATGGGCCGCACGGTCCGCGACACGGTGAGGGCCCACACGGGCTGCAGCACGGCGAGGGACCGCATGATCCGCAGCACGGCGAAGGCCCGCACGGTCCGCAGCACGGCGAAGGCCCACAGCAAGGCTTACAGAACGACGGACAAGGGTTGCAGCGCGATGACGGCGGGCACACTGGAGGACAAGGCCCGCAGCACGGGGACCCGCAGCTGGGCGGCGAGCCACACGGCCCGCAGGGGCTGCAACAAGGCCCACAGCAAGGGCCGCAACTAGGCCCGCAGCATGGGCCGCAACTAGGCCCGCAGCAAGGGCCGCAGCAAGGGCCGCAACTGGACCCGCAGGGGCCGCTGCAGCACGGGAAGCAGGGACCGCAACAAGTACCGCAACACGACATTTTCTTAAGCAAAATTTTACGCCACGTGAGTTCTTACTAGTTCAATAACATTAATCACTTGAAAAATTTTGAGACTAAATATTTTTAATGATTTTAGAAAGTTTTTAGGGTTTTTTTTGTAAATAGATGTGTCCTGTGTAAATTTATATAAAAAACTAACTTAAAAAATTTACTTATTCATTTGTCATTGAAGAAGTTTCGGAATTTGAATTTCCTTAGTATTCTTCCTTTTAAATATGATTTTGATTTAGCCAGGCTTATTTTAACAAAGCATTTCAATAAAGGAGTCTTTATATTAACAAGAATAAAAGTGCAAACATAAAGTAGGTAACATGTTTTCCGGTTCTGAGTCGGTACAGGATAGCTGCCGATCAAACCACGTCTTATTGAAACTGGTTAATCTATGCTACATTAGTACAGACGCTGACAGTATTATTATCTTACTCTATGTTATAACCTGTTCCATTATGAAGGTACGGACGGGTTCACTAAGTACAGATTTGCTCGTATCAAGGTATGTAGTTGGGTCGCTAGCTATGTATGGGTAACCCTTACCGAAATATCGGGACTGGAAAACCTGTTTCGTTAACTTTATACCCTTTGGTGTGTCGGTACGGGTACCGACCAAACCACATTATTAAAGTATCAGCCTATAATGTTCCACTGCCGGGCAAAGGACTCCATCATATATAGAAATCAAGTCATTACTAATATGATGAGATTAGGCTTAATCACCACGCTTGGCTAACGCGGATTGGTGATCGCAATCCCGAGCTATGTTCGGGGAATTCAAACAATATCTTTGCGCGACCGGGAATCGAACCCCGGACCCCGAGATCACGGCCTGGTACTTAAATCACTAGACCAACAGGGCAATAGGGCAGGAGGAACCACTAAACCACATTATTGAAACGGTTAATTGTAAAGTCGGTAACCGGCTTCGATATAAGTACACCGCTATTTTTTTATCGTTTACATCCTGAAAACCATTTATTAGGTATTAGATCAACAAAATAAGCGAATAAAAAATCATCCATACATTATCGCCGGGTGGTAAATTTGTATGAAACGGCTGCTTTTTTTCGATTATTTTGTTGATCTAACTTGCTAAATGGTCTTTATTCACGATACCTCTTATGAGATTTCGGGATGTAAACGATAAAAAAATAACGTTTACCCGTTTCAATAAGTGGTTTGGTTGGTAGCTACCGATAACTACCCGGACCGACATATCGCGCGGGACCGGAAAACTTGTTTGCACTCTAATGTGACCTTTAATGACATAATATTCTTTTTAAACCCAACCTTTTTAACCGAAATTGGTGTATTTTCTTCTTTTTCAACCATGTTCATGTCATAATAAGAAGCATTTTCAAACCGAACTTAGAATGATTGATGTTCTCCGACGTTTCTTTACGTCATTCAAACCTCTAGACGGCAGTCAAACTTCAAACTCCAAATCTTCAACAAGCCGCAACCACAATATAAAAACTCAAAAAGTGTATTCTCTCAATCTCGCACAATTTCCATACGTGACTCTCGTTCGTTAGTAGACGCGAAGATGCCTTGCTACCCTTGCTGCAGCCCTTGCTGTTCCCCCTGCTGCGGGCCGTGCTACTCTTGCTGCTCGCCATGCTGCTCTCCCTGCTTCGGGTGCTGCTACCACTGCTGTTAAACTGGCAGAAGAGCGGGAGGTGCGCGAGCTGAAAGGTTAGTTTGTCCTACATTTTGGCTCTCCGGCCACATTGACAACTAAGGCTAGGCGTATGCTGAGACTCAGCCAATGAAGCACATTACAGTGCAGGGCAGGCCAGTTGAAGCAGACATGTGTCCCCCTCCGCATACTGTGTCCCGGTGCTGCGTGAAAAGTGTAAAAAACATTTGACGTGCACGCGTCGCGCAGAATTGTGCCGACAGACACGCATGTCTGGCGTTGCATGTATGTGCCTGCGCCGCAGCGTACGTAGTTCAATGACGTGCCATACTCTCTGCGCTGTGGACCTGCCTCGCCTGCGTCACGGTATACGCCTAGCCTAAGTTTCACAACCATTTATGCAGTCGAATTTGTTTTTGTCCAGCATTGTCCGCACTAGATCAACTTGATTATCTTATCCTTTTTATAGACTGGTTAGTACGGTTCGGCGCTGGTCGTTGAAGGCTAAATCAGCCCGTTTTAACTTGTCGCCTCGGTTTAGCATCACCGGGCCAATTACGTATATGCTAGCTCTTTCTCAGCACTCGTGCCAGTCTGTTTAAATTCCGTTGCTACCCCCATCATGTCTGGTATGGCGGTGTCTTCAGTTGCGGCAATTTTTCACAACCAAAGCCTTATTTTATTCCAGGATGAGCACTTAAGGCTTGCTAGCAGCCGCAACGCACGTGGAGCTGCGCGCGACTCCGCTCGCGTAGAGCCGGCGTGAGCTGGGCTTTGCCAGCGCAGGCTCCCCACCTCCTCGGGCTCGGGAGGCGCCGCCGTTGCGCTGCAGGATGGGCTCCGGGCGGGAGGCTCGCGTCACTTCTATCGCACAAGAGACTGTTTGCAAACTAATGTATTTTTGTAAAGACGTTTTGAATAAATATACGTTCAGGTCACATACAAGCATTTTTCTTTCGATCTTGCTCTCTCCCTCTGGGAGTGCGTGTAGGCTGTTTGCTCTCTCCCTCTGGGAGTGCGTGTAGGCTGTTTGCTCTCTCCCTCTGGGAGTGCGTGTAGGCTGTTTGCTCTCTCCCTCTGGGAGTGCGTGTAGGCTGTTTGCTCTCTCCCTCTGGGAGTGCGTGTAGGCTGTTTGCTCTCTCCCTCTGGGAGTGCGTGTAGGCTGTTTGCTCTCTCCCTCTGGGAGTGCGTGTAGGCTGTTTGCTCTCTCCCTCTGGGAGTGCGTGTAGGCTGTTTGCTCTCTCCCTCTGGGAGTGCGTGTAGGCTGTTTGCTCTCTCCCTCTGGGAGTGCGTGTAGGCTGTTTGCTCTCTCCCTCTGGGAGTGCGTGTAGGCTGTTTGCTCTCTCCCTCTGGGAGTGCGTGTAGGCTGTTTGCTCTCTCCCTCTGGGAGTGCGTGTAGGCTGTTTGCTCTCTCCCTCTGGGAGTGCGTGTAGGCTGTTTGCTCTCTCCCTCTGGGAGTGCGTGTAGGCTGTTTGCTCTCTCCCTCTGGGAGTGCGTGTAGGCTGTTTGCTCTCTCCCTCTGGGAGTGCGTGTAGGCTGTTTGCTCTCTCCCTCTGGGAGTGCGTGTAGGCTGTTTGCTCTCTCCCTCTGGGAGTGCGTGTAGGCTGTTTGCTCTCTCCCTCTGGGAGTGCGTGTAGGCTGTTTGCTCTCTCCCTCTGGGAGTGCGTGTAGGCTGTTTGCTCTCTCCCTCTGGGAGTGCGTGTAGGCTGTTTGCTCTCTCCCTCTGGGAGTGCGTGTAGGCTGTTTGCTCTCTCCCTCTGGGAGTGCGTGTAGGCTGTTTGCTCTCTCCCTCTGGGAGTGCGTGTAGGCTGTTTGCTCTCTCCCTCTGGGAGTGCGTGTAGGCTGTTTGCTCTCTCCCTCTGGGAGTGCGTGTAGGCTGTTTGCTCTCTCCCTCTGGGAGTGCGTGTAGGCTGTTTGCTCTCTCCCTCTGGGAGTGCGTGTAGGCTGTTTGCTCTCTCCCTCTGGGAGTGCGTGTAGGCTGTTTGCTCTCTCCCTCTGGGAGTGCGTGTAGGCTGTTTGCTCTCTCCCTCTGGGAGTGCGTGTAGGCTGTTTGCTCTCTCCCTCTGGGAGTGCGTGTAGGCTGTTTGCTCTCTCCCTCTGGGAGTGCGTGTAGGCTGTTTGCTCTCTCCCTCTGGGAGTGCGTGTAGGCTGTTTGCTCTCTCCCTCTGGGAGTGCGTGTAGGCTGTTTGCTCTCTCCCTCTGGGAGTGCGTGTAGGCCGTTTGCTCTCTCCCTCTGGGAGTGCGTGTAGGCCGTTTGCTCTCTCCCTCTGGGAGTGCGTGTAGGCCGTTTGCTCTCTCCCTCTGGGAGTGCGTGTAGGCCGTTTGCTCTCTCCCTCTGGGAGTGCGTGTAGGCCGTTTGCTCTCTCCCTCTGGGAGTGCGTGTAGGCCGTTTGCTCTCTCCCTCTGGGAGTGCGTGTAGGCCGTTTGCTCTCTCCCTCTGGGAGTGCGTGTAGGCTGTTTCCTCTTTCCCTCTGGGAGTGCGCTTAGGCTGTGTATGTAAGTTGCAATCATAGTGAGGTAATAATACTCGTTGCCACCTTGCACATACGACCACATTGCGTGTGGATTGGTTAAGTTTTATATTTTCTCCGGGAATGGGTATGAAGAGCAAGACGTACTTGGTCAAAAAAATAATGAAAGGCTCTCATAATTTCCAAAGTTTATTTCACCAGACGTCACTAGTTATGTAGAGAGTTAGGGTTGTTGGAACGCGCATCAGCCGCAGGCGGGCCCGCAGCAGCAGCCGCAGAGCCCACCCGTGCAGCCGCCGATGCAGCCGTGCCCGCAGCTGAAGTACGACCCGGCGACGCCGCCACGCGCTCTGCGAGCAAACAAAAGCATACTTAGTAATATCATTCCACATGGCTTTATTGGTAAGCACCTCCACTGCCGTTGGACTGCAAGTGTCATTTGACAAGCCCACCAGGGAAAACTTTACTTTAAATACTATTTGTCTATACTCACGCACGAATAACCCCGCAGTCCCCGCAAGGTGACTTGCATGCGACACCGATGCTGTGCATGCAGTAGGGCCCGACGTATGCGCAGCACTCGCTGCGGAAGGTACTCACCCATGAATCACCCCGCGGTCTCCGCAAGGCGACTTGCATGCGACCCCGATGCTGTGCATGCAATAGGGCCCGACGTACGCGCAGCACTCGCTGCGGAAGGTACTCACCCATGAATCACCCCGCGGTCTCCGCAAGGCGACTTGCATGCGACCCCGATGCTGTGCATGCAATAGGGCCCGACGTACGCGCAGCACTCGCTGCGGAAGGTACTCACCCATGAATCACCCGCGGTCTCCGCAAGGCGACTTGCATGCGACACCGATGCTGTGCACGCAGCAGGGCCCGACGTATGCGCAGCACTCGCTGCGGAAGGTACTCACCCATGAATCACCCCGCGGTCTCCGCAAGGCGACTTGCATGCGACCCCGATGCTGTGCACGCAGTAGGACCCGACGTAAAGGTACTCACCCATGAATCACCCCGCGGTCTCCGCAAGGTGACTTGCATGCGACACCGATGCTGTGCACGCAGCAGGGCCCGACGTATGCGCAGCACTCGCTGCGGAAGGTACTCACCCATGAATCACCCCGCGGTCTCCGCAAGGCGACTTGCATGCGACACCGATGCTGTGCACGCAGTAGGACCCGACGTAAAGGTACTCACCCATGAATCACCCCGCGGTCTCCGCAAGGCGACTTGCATGCGACACCGATGCTGTGCATGCAGTAGGACCCGACGTAAAGGTACTCACCCATGAATCACCCCGCAGTCTCCGCAAGGTGACTTGCATGCGACACCGATGCTGTGCACGCAGCAGGGCCCGACGTATGCGCAGCACTCGCTGCGGAAGGTACTCACCTATGAATCACCCCGCGGTCTCCGCAAGGCGACTTGCATGCGACACCGATGCTGTGCATGCAGTAGGACCCGACGTAAAGGTACTCACCCATGAATCACCCCGCGGTCTCCACAAGGCGACTTGCATGCAACACCGAAGCTGTGCACGCAGCAGGGCCCTACGTCCACGCAGCAGTCGCTGCGAAAGGCCGCAGGGCCACAGGGGCCCGCCATAGGCCCTTGGCACCCGAGGCAGCAGTTACGGACAGGCATTTTTACTTATCTGGAGATAATATCGAAGTAAATAGGTTAGCAGGTTAACAGTAATAATGGGGATAACGGGACAGGTGACCGTGGTGTGAGCTTAGGTACATCCGGCAAAGTTTCCGGTAGACCACTTTAGGACCTTATGCCAATACTTTAAGGTCGAAAAGTGGTCTACCGGGAACTTTGTCGATGTTGTATCAACTGTACTTATGCTAACAGCTTACCAAGATTAAGCAAACAAGTTTACTTAGGTAAACCTTAGATTAAATTGATTTAATCTTAGAGGTAAATGGACGTAAAAAAAATTTAGTTCCATGCTTAGGTAATGGATTTAAAACATTGTAAGAAGACAGCCTTACCTTTTAAAAACTGGAGTTGCTTATTTTTAATTTGTATTTTGCCTATTATAATAATTAAAATTTTGGAGTAAACGTCTGGTAAACATGTAAATACAAGTAATGACGCTGAATGACAATGTCAGCAAGAAAACTACGAAGAAGAATTTTTGAACTTGGGAAAGTTTTTCAAAATCACTGTGGAAGAGGCAGTATTGTTCCATAATGCTTGCAGCACAGATACTCGCAAGCTCCATACTTGATTTTAGTACTGCTCACATCACTTGCGAATGTTCGTAAAAAATATTATTATTTTTTTTTGGATAGACAGACTTCAAATTGACATTTTGTATTTTCATCTCTCACCATTCATTCAACTCTAAAAAACTCACAAAAACCAATAAAAATCTACAAAACATCTAAAAAAAATTGCAACTCAGCATTTTCATAAATAAAATAATCATAACCTCAAGATGCCTTGCCCGTGTTCGGGATGTGGAGTCCCTTGTTGTGGAGTTCCTTGTTGCGGACAGGTGGCAGGGCTGGCGTACCCTGCCCCATTCTGCGGGCCATGCGGCGGTGTCTGTACGGGACCCTGCGGACGGCCCTTCGGCACCTATAGCTGGAGATACGGCCCCGCGAGATGCATCTGAAGTGGTGTTTTTTTTTAATTAACCGAATAAATGTGTAGCGTGGAAGGCTCTTTTTATTTGTTTTTAACACAATGGTGTGGCAGGCATGGAATGTTTTTTGTTGGTAAGGTACTTGATTGGTACCAACAAGACTCTAGGCCACGGTCGAACTGTGTTTTCCTGATTGATTGTCAATCCGAGAGCGACCTCTGAGCGTTCGATAACGCGTATTCAGTGAGAAATGGAAGCTGATTTACGTTTTTCCTCAAGAGTAGTCCAACGGCGCATTGGTTGATCCTGTCTCATACGCTAAAGTTCGTGCATTAGATTCCCACCCTGGACAAACACGCGCAAAAGTGTTTGCCAAGAGTAATTAATTTATATATGCATATAAGTGTGTTTGTTCAGTATCTGGGTGCTATTATATTCTTATTCTTTTTATACCTTATCTCTCCACGGCATATGTACTTTGTAAGCATTTACTTACTTACCTTCCGTGGGAGATCCACGCTTCAGCATTAATCAACTAGAGTGATACCACAGCCTCACAGAATCTCTACATTTCTTCTTCCATCAATAAGTCAATGATAGTGGGATACGTTGGGTACCGACATATAATACTACTCCTTGGTACCGACCCTTCTTTTTCTTTATTAAATACTAGACTGCGCCCGCGGCTCACGCAGTTACTCGTTACTCACGCAGTTTCTTTATTACAAAAGTCTTCATTTAAACTTTAAGCCCGCGCAACTACCCCTTAGGGGTTGAAAATTCAAAAGTCACTTTTTAACTTTTAAACTGTATAATCTTACTTACTTCATTTCATACCTTAATTTACCCCCCTCAAACGATGATTTTCCAAAAACGTTTAAGGGATTTACTTCTTATTTTAACTATACGAATAAACCTATACAATTTTTCACTTTCCTGTCAAAGGTAACGAACTTCCATACAAACTTCAAACCCTCTTTTCACCCCTTTAAAGGTCGAATTTATAAAAATGTTGAAGCAACTTATTCTTGGTTTAAAATAAGGAGAACGTATAGCGATTTTCAAGATTCTTACTTAAAAATGGCTAAACCTTGAGATTGTAATTGGTCCGTGCGTAATGTAGGTACTCGCTCCATACCGACCACCGATAAAAAAGCGTTTGTTTCTCATTATAGGCACAGTAGATATTTACATATATCTACTGTGTTATAGGTCTGTTCAATAAAATATACTTTTACTGCGCTATTTAGTGCCTAGACCAAATCTATCGCAACTTTTAAGACTAAAAAAAAATGAGTCTATAAATTGGTCCGTACGTAATGTAGGTACTCGAAAAGGGTTTGTTTTCCACTATAGGTCTGTTCAATAAAATGTACTTTTATTGCGCTACATATTTAGTACATTTTCTAATATATTTTTAACTTTTGAAACATTGAACAAATAGATGTGTACATAGTAGGTATATAAAAAACGCTAAGATGATGATGATATTAGTATAAGTACAATCTACAAATTGTTTATTTAAATACAAAATACAGTATAAGTACAATCAACAATATTTTTTATTCAAATACAAAATATGAAAATATTAAACGTTTCGAAAGATTGAAGGAAATTAAGCTAGGCTCTAAAAAGCGCAGTAAAAGTATTAAATTTTATTGAACAAACCTATTGTGAAAAACCTTAGACCATTAAATTGTCTAAGTGAGAAACAAACCATTTTTTATCTGTGGTGGGTATGGTGGGAGTACTGCATAGTAGGTACATTCATGAATGCAATAAACTATTAGAGTTTACTGGTTAAGTATTGAACTCTTCTAGGATCTAGGATGGTTTTTGATGGTCTGCGTGCGGCTGCCACGGAACAGTCTGCAACTTCTTCTTTTTGCATGGACTATCTACATTTTTCAATCCTCGACTTCTTTGGAATCCTTTTATAGTTCTCCTGGCTCCAAAGACTGCCTCTCCTCTAATGTATCTTCTTCTTAGTTTATGCCTCTAATGAAGAGAAACAGCATTTTTTACTGATATAGCCGGCTGCAGACCTCTTGTAACCATAGAGTACAAATAATCTTAAGGCCCCTGTCTTTGAGTATATAGCCCCCACTCAAAGGCCCCAGTACACAATGGCCTGTGATGGGCCATGCTTTGCAATGCACAACTGTAGGCCACGATCACTTGGTGTTCACACAGTGGCGCATGTCTCATTGCTGCCTGGCAAACCACTTGCGATGGACGTAGTAGTAACCTACGGCTGCGGCTATTTATTTATATACTGCTTACACGAATTACAGAAGTGTGAACCATCACAGAGTTATAAAAAAGAAATGGCGCAAAAGGCGATGGTGGTTGCTGACCATTCATCGTAACAGAACATTCTTTCTTCTTCATTGCTTCACGATAATGATATTTTGGGCGAACTAAAATTCTAGTTCTTTCTAGCACGCATCAAAGTTTCGGTCCGACCGACCGCGTGACGCACTAAACAATGACCGATTGTGTGAGCGAGCACTGTGGCGAGCACCACAGGGCACGCTAAGCAACGATTCCTTTGAAGTGTGCCCAAAAAACCGAAAACTCCCCGATTGCTCGCCACGATGGACAATTATTGTCCACCACCATATACCATTACCCCCAGTACACAATGACGATGGCCTGTCGTGGGCCAGCAAGGGCCATTGTGTACTGGGGCTTTTATAGTCTGGCCTGTAACCTTTTACTGACGTCTGAAAATATTTTAAAAGTAATCGACTACCTAATTCAAACTTGGAACATTTTTGACAGGATCATGACATTTCGGGCTCAGTTTCGGGCACCCCAAATATTCAAGTCGTCGTTCCCTCGAATCTTTCAAAATTTCCCGTGAGTCTTCGGAATCTTTCAAAATTTCCCGTGAGTCTTCGCCATGCCTGTGTACTACGGCGGGTTCGTCGGCGGGCCGCACGGGGGCGGCTACTGCCTATTCTCGGGAGGCTGCTCGCCGACGACTGGAGGATGCGGCCCAGCCTGCCCACCGCCTGGGCCATGCTGCCCGCTCTCTTGCTGAATGCATTCAGGTAGATATTGGCAGGTTCACAGGTTCTGGATGTATGTAGTCCAATGAAGCAAGAATCACAACTCAGTCCAACGCGAGAGCGATCTATTTAGGTATACTACATATGTACCTACATTCTATTTAGGTATACTACATACCTACATCCATAGAATAATAACAAGACTAGAAGGATAGTTTCCATACTGCTGTCACCTCAAATTTGAAGCATAAATTTGGTTTTTCAAGTTGGTACTATGTACGTAGTATCAACATAAAATTCCTAATTAATGTTACCAGTCACAACATATTTCCCTAAAACATGGGAAGTGGTTATTGTAGTAACTGTACTGTTTTAATTGTACCTAGAACAACGCTTACAAGTATCTGCCTAACTGTGATTATAATATTAGTTAGCAAGTTATGTTTTGATATTTGTGTTGCCTTGACCGTACAATAATGAATAAGAAAGAAATAAATAAAGAGCTGCCTAGTAGTTTCAATTCGAGTAAAATGTGGATCCATGTATTACACTGTCAGAAACACATCAACCTACATAAATCTTGAAATTATTATTAAATGAATAAATTCTTGCATATTTATTTTTTAACAAAACTTCCGGTACCCACACTCACGCAGCGAAACACAGTAGAGACACTGCTTCACACTTTAAAAATCAGTAGCAACTGATTAAATTAATCAGTCTGAGCAATCAAATCTTACAATAAAGTTGAAATGGGGAAATTTTTTTTTTTCATTATCTGGTAACACTGAGCATTTTAATAAATCGTTTGTAATTTTAGCTTATAAAACACAACATACTTTGAAATATTGAAGGCTTTCATATGAAAAGTGATGTTATTACACTTCTTATGCTTGTCCGAATAATTGTGACAAAATTTTACCGCACAAATCGTCATAGTAAATTAATTTTCGCGAGATGCGTTTGACAGGCATTGACATGACGACTGCGGAGCGGTCCGGGCGTTTGGGAGCCGTACGGCTCCAATTGAGTTGCTTCAAATTGCGGGTGCAGACTAGGTTTCTAGTCTTGTTATTATTCTATGCCTACATCGCTTGGAATTGGAACCTTTCATTCATTCGCGTTCTATTTGGTTTCAGGTGTCTCCAGACTTGAGTATGGAAAGTGTGATGAAAGAGAACATATGGTTCGTGGTGTCTTTCGTGGTAATGGCAGTGCTGGCCTCCATATCCTTGCACGGTTTCTACTCTCAGCTACCCGAGAAGCCGTGGCCTGGCCTGCGTATCTAATAAATGAACATTTAAAAATGCCTACATGCTAGTTTTAATAATTTCCTCTAAAACACGTAAGTACAAGTCAACCTTGCATGTCACTCGAAATGGTAGGCCCTTGTCACTACGTATGACCCTATTGCTTGACGTAGTATGTTGCTCCGTAGGACCCTATCCGTCCTCACCCCTCCATAGAACTCTGTCGCTCAGCAGTATAGGGACCCTGTAGCTTTACTTAGGGCCCTGTCACTTGACGAAGGACGTCACTTGACGAAGGAAGTCACTTGACGAAGGACCCTGTCACTTGTCCCTATGACTTGATAAAGGACCGTGTCACTCGAAGTAGACGTTCGATGTAGTATCCTGTCACCTGACGAAGGACCTTGTCGCTCGACGTAGAACCCTGTAGCCTGTCGTTCTACTCAAAACCCAGTGAAAATTCACCTTATGCACGCTGAGAGGGGCTCTCCTACGAGTTAGGTCTCTGCTAATCAGAGACCGTCCCTCGCCCAGGAAACACTCGGACCGGGGTGAGGACTGCCACAGAGGCTTCATCCGTCGCCCAGTCAGGGCGAAGAGGCTCGCCAGCTCGGCCTCTCTCCCGCTCCCCGCACATACACTGCTGGTTGCAGTGCAGTGTGAGTTAGGGACAAACCCGCAGGCTTTCAACGCAATAACGACTCCGCTGGCTGCGGAGTCCACTCTATGGGGGATGCCGACGTCAAAGCGCCCCGCCGGAAAACCGCCGCGCAACCCGCACGGGCGGAGCCGGACACAGCATCCCCAGGTCCGAAGACAAAAATGGCGCCTGCAACCCCGCTGTGCGATGGTTTAAGCCGCTGTCACGGGCCCTAGTGCACCGTCAGGGAAAGACGCGTAGACGCCGGTCCCCAGACCCTCGGCGCGACAATGTAGGCCCTGTAGCGAAGTGCGCTTCGGCGCGGTCGGACACCAGGGGCGGTCCGTCGGGTGTGCATCCTTCGGCTAACAGGTAGCAGCAATCCACGAATGAATAAAATTGCTACCCGTCATTGCCCAGGAAAAACCGTGTCCCGCGGTAACCGTTTCTGCCTATTACCAACCTAAGTTGGAATCAGGACAAAACTGATTACCAGCAGGACCACTCGTGGAGGTAGATGCACCTGAGTCCCCAATCTTTCCTAAACCCTGCATCAGCCCTTTCAACTTGTCCCTATTTTAGTTCTTGTTTACCAAATGAAACATCAAGCGATTACAGCACATTACTTTATTGAACATTTTGATAAGAATTATCTAGACGAAGCCACGATGGGTGTTGCAGCAAGGGCCCACGGGCGAGCAACAGCAGCCCTGCGCGCAAGGGTTGCAGTAGCAGGGCATGCAGGGCGGGTCGCAGCCCCCGGGGCAGCGCGCGAACGTGCCGATGTTAAAGTTCCGATAGCATCCGTCTTGGTAAGGCATTCTCGAATAAGTTCTTCTCTTCACTTCGGCAGCTTGATAAAAATGTTTTTTTAATTAGGTTTTTCTAAAAATTTTATAAAAAAACGATGTGATTCTTGTGCTGGTTTTATTAGAAATGTCAGATGTGACAAGTTGCGATTGGAGATTTTTATTAAACTGCCAGTATGAAAAGAAAAGTTGGCAAAACCAACCTAAAGAGTCTATTATGTGCTTTATTCTTTTTTTCCTTGTGGTCCCTGTGGTAGTCCCTTCAAGGGACCATGAGGAAAAATATTACTCGTGGTCCCTCGGTTGATTATAACCCTACTAAATTTAAAACGAAGTTTCATGGAATACCTTGGGAGAAAAGGTTAAGGTTTCCTCCCCCTATTTACCACCTTACACCTCCTGTGACCACCTGGGTGTACAGTGGATTTTTTTTAACAACGGCACACCTTTGTACACCTGGGTGTTCCGTAGTAAATATAAAATTTCCACCGTCCACCTTGTTATGAAAACTCTTCAGATTAGAAGTATAAAACGAAGCTTGGCTCTCCCACGGTGTTCAATGAAACTTCGTTTTAAATTTAGTAGGGTTTTAATCAACAGGGTTATTTTTCACGAGGAATATTGTTCCTCATGGTCCCTTGAAGGGACTACCACAGGGACCACAAGGAAAAAAGGGCTTTATTATGGTATCTATTACATAGATAGACATGGACCCTAAACAGACTGTGCCTATTCATAGATAGCCATACTTGAAAACCCGCGTGAAGTCGTTAGTACTGGGGTGACGTGTGGGGCGACGTTCTTTCTCTACAGCACCCGTATAGAATCTGCGTCAGGGCCGGTTGGTTCTCTTTCACGCTTTGTGACGTTTTTTCCGAATATGGTACAGTCCGTTTTCTAGTTCCATGTTCTATCATTACTTGATCAGTGGACTCTATGGTGGGTTAGGTGATAAAAGAGTGACTGTGGGTTGTGGCATAGAGTAAGGCATACCTTACCTGGTAATGGACAACATTTCAAAATTGCTAAGCTCTGAAACAAAAATACCAATTCTTTGTTTATTTTTCCGCTGCTCGAATATTTATTTATTCATTTTTTATATTGCTTATTTACTGAGAAAAAAATTAAAACTAAAAAACGTAAGATGACGTCATCGGACGGCAGAATGTAAAATATTTCTTTGCTTAGCACATTATAGTTTTAAATTTACGTAATGCCAAACCCATGACATGTAACTGTCAAAAGTAAAGACAACTTGTCAACGTTGAATGTATGAATGACGTTGACAATGTTGACACTAGTATTATTTACCTTTGACAGTAGTACCTTTTTTTTATTAAAACAATGATAAGCAAAGGAATATCGCTGTATTCAGCCGTCCGATGACGTCATTTGGCGCTTACGTCTATTTAGAATAAAAAGAATTTCAATAATTATTTTATGCATGAAAATGGACAAATTTTGAAAAAAGAAAAAATATGGGTGTGTTCATTTTATGTCTACTTTCATATAAAAAAACAATATGGACATGTTAAAAATATGAAATATTGTCCATTCGGTGATTCTACCCACAAACTATGGTTTGTGGGTAGAATCACCGAATCACCATGGGAGAACCAAGCTTCGGCATGAATGGGCCGGCTCGACCGGAGTGATACCACGGCCTTACAGGAAACCGGCGTGAAGCAGCACTGTGCTGTGTTTCGCTGCGTGAGTGAGGTTTAAAGGTTGGCAGCGCACTTGTGACTCCACTGGTGTCGCGGGTGTGGTGTGTGGACGGCGGCAATTGCTTACCATGCGCAGGCACAAACCTCAGAACAATATTAGTAATTGTTCTGAGGCACAAACTAAGTAGAAGAAGATACTGGCGCAGGTACGGTACAGAGAATAAAGAGGTTCGTCACTTTAAGGTAAATTTTCGCTTGCACGGCAAGAATCACTTATACCAACATACCGATTTAAAAAGATCTGCCAGCCTTCTTGAAATTTTCTTTACATCAAAAGGAATCAATGTTGCTACAAGCAAGTCTGAACTTTCGGATCTAACAGTTAAGCATAAATTTCCTATGCAACTGGTATTACTTTGACAAATTTACGAAAGGTAATAAGTGCTCATAGCATATCAAACGAATCAATTTGAAAACTGATTAACCTATTTGTTCTTTGACTGTACACATATCACTTTAATTCAAACAGGCTCTGTGCCTCTCGGTACTAGATAAAAGAGGTATCATCATAATAATTGTATGGGTATCACATGGATACCTATGATACGTAGCTTTGTACAGGGTGGTTCATTTTCAATTATCTAAGTATTCATAGGATCGGAAAAAGAATTCATATAACACACATACTTATGACGCTTATAAAACCCATCATAAAAATAGTCATCCATTCTAATCGTACTGAATCCCACGTTTCTTATTTACCTACTGTTGTTTACAATCAATGGTCACTGATGCATACGTTGATGCCATGCTATGTTATCAATACAACTCATTATAGTCATCCATCATAGTCAATCATTTAGGAGAATAAGCACACGCACAGTGACATTGTATTCAAAATGGGGGACCAATTCGTAGAAATCATGCGGCGACCCTTGACATAGGGTTCTATGAATACAGAAAAGCAGGGTATAAAAACGACCAGCGTAACCAGAACCATGTAGCATAATGGTCATGCGATGTCACTGGTTCAATTAATACTGGTCTATTCGTATATATAGAGGTATAACTAAACTTCGCAGAATCGAGGTCACAGACCGGTGCAGTGTTGTTCATGCTTCAAAGCTTTGCAGACTCTCCCATCGCTTCACACACCACATTGGCATTCGTTAAAACTATTTAAAATAGCAATACTTACAAATGAAAACACTTCAAATAGTTTGAATCCATTTAAAACGTAGATAAATACGAAATTTCACGAGTTTATTACGTCGCTTCCCAGAAAAATGATTTGCATATCTAATATGTAAATACGTACAGTTTTCGTGGTATTTAGATCAACGTGTGTAATAAAGCCCGACGTAAGGCCCGCGTGGTTTTTTAATAAATAAAAATACATATTGAAACCAAATGGGCTGTCTCTGTCTCCACCACGGGCGTGGTACACACCGAGGGCCTAGCCCTCGAACCAATGTCAAGAAAGGTTGTCCTATGCAATTATACACCGTCATTTTTTACCGTTTACATCCCGAAAACCTCATAATAGGTATCGCGTATGAAGTCCATTTAGCATGTTAGATCAACGTACTTAATTAGCGAAAACAAAATCAGCTGTTCCATAGATAATTGTCGGGTGGATATTTGATTTTCTATGGAACAGCTGATTTTTTTCCGCTTATTTTGTTGATCTAACATGCTAAAAGGACTTTATTCACGATACCTATAATGAGGTGGTCGGGATGTAAACGATAAAAAATGACGGTCTATAGGCGTTGTATAGAGGCAACTAACATTAACTTCTCCAGAAAATAAATGGTTCCATTTCCGTAACAACCTAAGTGCATGTTATATCCATTAGCGCGGACTCATACAAACATAGTTGAAAGAGCGAGTGGCTTGATTTTATCGCTCCGTCGAGGCGACGCGAGCGTCTTCCGCCACTTTTATCAGATGGCGACTTTCTGTAAAGCGAGCGTGCTTCCGGTCTGGCCACCTTGCTGCACTCTCGTGTGAAAAATTGTATTTTGGGACTCGTTCGATAACATCGGGCACCTGTATTAATTATAAGCGCTTTAGGTGTGAAACATAAAATGCATGATGTACCTACGAGTATACCCACGCTAAGGTGCAATCAGAGAAATAACTGTAATAGCATTTATGATTTTTACTTTTAGATATTTTTTGCAGGCTTTGCAGCATCGACTTTATTATTGGTTGTGTACGGACAGCCACACATCAATGTAAACAAATCAATTAGAAATCTAATCCAAGGGCGCTATTAAGTGTTAAAACCGGCGCAGATTCCTGGTAAAGTCATGATAATATTGCGAGTACATAGTCTTTATTTATTTATGCTAGTCACATGGTTATGACAGTTCATATAAACATTGATCACGTGACAACCTGTGAGGGCGATGAGTGTTATGTCCAAAATAATAAACTATTTTCATTCTTAATGAAACAGCATATTAAATAATAAACAGCAAGTAGTATTAAAATGGTAATTTATTAATCTCATTTATGTACAAAATTACAAATTCGACGTTAAACTATTTTTATTAACTAAGACACTCTCCTACGTTTCTTCGTCGTCGCTTCGTCGTCACTGGCGGAATCCGCGTCAGCGTCGCTCGCTGCTGGCGACAATATTTCGGTCGTCGCGTCATTTATGTCCTCATCTGAGAAAAATGGATACTTTGCTTAGAAAATGCGATATCGCTTTTATCCTTTGAAAATAATACAAGTAATGACTACCTCATCGTGGTTGGAAGACAAACCGTTCTAGTTGGATTCGACGGGTAGGGCTAAAACAAGCCGCGTGGGCTGATGCAATTCAAAGGTTTTAAATCAGTGTCTAGTGGTTTTTAGTGTACAAATTTGTTGTTTATTTGTGCAGTGAAGTGCCGCAAAGTGATATTAATAATAAGAATCGTTGGATTGTATCGTTTTTAACACTGATATTGTGTGTCGAGTGAGTTGTCTCGTAATGTCATCGACCTAATAGTCTTAAAACCCGGGATTACTTTTAGAGTGATATCTGCTGAATCCTTAGGTCGATAAAACGTAGAACACCGGCGTTTTATTGAGTGACTGTGACTTTGACTGACTTCGACTGTTGACTACCTATTTATTCTCAATAAGTTACTTGACATTGACAAATTATCTTCGGGTAGTCATATTAAACAAAACCGTAGTTAATGCAATTTTTCGCAGTCTAATACTCCGAAAAAACGCTTGTCCATTAGTGCGGAGAAACTACATAAATCCATTAATAGACCTTGCGTAAAAATACTCCTATTTGTAGAATTTATCCTCATTCACCATTCCGACGGACAAGTAGCTTTATATACTTACACTGTTTTTATCGTTTACATCCCAAAAAATAATAGGTATCGTAATTAAAGTCCATTTAGCATGTTAGATCAACAAAAAAGCGAAAAAAAAAATCAGCTGTTCCATACATTATCTCCGGGTGGAAACTCAATTTTGTATGGAACAGCTGATTTTTTTTCGCTTATTTTGTTGATCTAACATACTAAATGGACTTTATTCACGATACCTATTATTATTATTATGTCGACCGACTAACATGGATGAAATTGTATACAATTGCGAGATTTCATACCAACTGTATTTACGGTAACATTAAGTATACAGGGTGTATCTGTGGACATTTACATCCATTTAACCACGTGTTCTACCAACCATTCTGAACAACATTTGTTCTACGACTTGTCGAAATTACTCGAAGATTGTTTCGACTCCCCATACAAAAGGACCAAGTCACGTGACCTACTTTGTATGGGAAGTTGAAAGTTTTTTATGCGAATTTTCAAAAGTCAAAACAAATGTTGTTCAGTATGGTTAATAGAACACGTGGTTAAAGGGCTGTAAATCCCCACCCTGGACAAACATTCGTGCGATGAACACTTGTGTTTGTTCGGTGTCTGGATGTAACATATGTATTTAAGTATATATTTGTGTTCCTCTGTTGTCTGATATCTGTAACACAAGTGCTTAAGCTAATTAGTACGGAATCAGGTCAACGTATGAGATGTTGTGAGTAAAAATAAATGTTCACAGATACACCCTGTATGTATTACGCAATACAAAATTAAAAAAAAACTATAAAGTCTGTGCCACAAAATAATGCGGCAGCAAAACACGGAACTAAAATTTAAGATTCCATTCCTACGGTGTCAGAAGTGGCGTCTACCAAGAGACTTCTTTGGTGGCGCGGACTCTACCTCGAAATTACAATCTTGTAAATATAGTTTTAAAAATAGTCGGTAATAATATGAACGCACGACTGTACCTACATAAAGAAAGACGTTTTCAACAGTGCGATACAACACAGCGCGGCGCCGGCGCCGGCCGCGTCTGCGCGAGGGCGCGTAAACACCGGGATTAGCCCCGAAATACATCGTGACTTACACGTCATTATCTGTGCGTGTCATTCCTATGCGTCCTAAGCCGTCGCTTCAAAGCCAGGGGTACCTTGTTCCATAATCCAGAATTTAGTCAGTCTAGGAATGGGGCCACCGCCAAAAATTAGATGACCATGGCTTTAGGTCTAACTTCAACATCATTGGTTGTTTTCTACGCAACGTTGTCATTTTTAAAAGTGAAAAGAAGAAGAAAGGACTGATTCCACGGCCTCACCGAAAACCGGCGTTAAGCAGCACTGCGCTGTGTTTCGCTGCGTGAGTGAGGGTACTAGAGGCCCAATCCGAAGGAAAGGGGGGTTTAAAGGTTAGCAGTGCACTTGTGACTCCATTGGTGTTGCGGGAGTCCATGGGCGACGGTAATCGCTTACATGCAGGTGATCCGTCTGATCGTCTGCCACCTAAAAAAACCGGCCAAGTGCGAGTCGGACTCGCGCACCGAGGGTTCCGTACAAACCTGCAAGGTTTACAAAGTTCGTTCATTACGACAATCGAGTCATAACTATGGTATTTTTATTGCAAGATGAAATTCATAACATTACAATGGGGAAAGATGGAGGAGCATAAATTTAAGACAAAGATCTCTTTATCGTTTAAGTAAATCCTAATTAACACATATCATTTCGATAAAAGAACGTCGAAATATAAAGAAGAAGGCTATTTCGTCTTCTTTAAATGTTGCCCTCCCCATCCATACATAGTATAATAACTCGCGGTCATTGCTGTAACTACAATTATGTTTACAATCACAATTTTTTTGGTGGTATAACTACTTAAAATTTTAAGCTTTTCGGAATTTTTCTGTTACCTGTGCTGTAAGCTATTGCTTCTTACCAAATTTCGAGATTCTATGTCAACGGGAAGTGGTCTTTAGGTTTTAATTCCCTTGCGTGTAGTTGCGAGTTTCAAAATATGCGGTATCAATGGTTGTACTTTTGCGATATAAATTTCAGCTTCATACCTCCATGCGTTCTTGAGAAAAAGGGTCTTGACAGACGGACGGACGGACGGACAGACGGACAACAAAGTGATCCGTTTTTTCCTTTTGAGGTACGGAACCCTTAAAAAACCCATACATAACGTTACAGAAAAGAACCAATACATAACGTTATCTATAGACCGACCAAGATAAGAAGGCACTTCAGTGACATTGACAGGGGGCGTTGTAAAACGTTTTTTCTATTCGAAAAAATCAAAACAGCATTCGTTCTCACTTTTGCTACGTGCCAAATAACCGTGATCGGACTGTAGCGGAATTTTCATTTGTAATTTGACCATGTTACTCGTTCAGAATAACAATTTATCTAAACAGTTTTTGGTTTGCAAAGTATACAGGACAGGAATACAGGGATTTGAGGACTGGCACGGTTTGTGACCCAAGCAAACCTTGGAGTGACGCCCTAGTTGTAGGAAAATAATGACCGTTTGTGCCTACCCTACGTGGTTAAGCTACTTTATCATTATTGAATAATGTTTGTCTAATAAAAATATTATAAAGTCCACTACATATTAAAATAATTCCAAAATGTAAAAGGAATAATACCCAACGCAATCTTAATTGAGGTTACAAAGTCTAGGAGAATAACCACAGTGAAAAAAAAAATAGGAATGCATTACGATAGATATTTATGATTGAGTACAGCAAGAAATAAACTCGTACAATACTCAGTACAATACTCGTACAATACTCATATGACTCGCGCGGAGTCCCCCGTGTGGTCCCCGGCAGAGTAGAATAGGCCACCCTCACTCTTACCGAGGTGTCGTAAAAGGCGACTAAGGTAAAGCTGCTGGCATGATCATCAGCACCCAGAGAAGGAAAACTCTGCATTTATATCAAAACCCTCGCCAACCCGTCTGCCAAGCGTGGTGAGTATGGCAATTACCCCTCATGTGATTGAGGGAGGCCCGTGCCCCAGCAGTGGGGACTTAAATGGGCTGATGATGATGATGATGATGGAGTCCCCCGTATGTCGCATGCACACCACCTTCAATGCACTCCTGGGTCGCCAGCCCCTCTGTGACCTCTTTGTGGATCCGTGGCAGTATAGTGTCTACATGCCAGTCCTTCTGTCAGGGAGACTGTGAATAGAGTTTTGCTAACTTCATATTATCTGTTTTACCCTGTTACTTTTTTTTTGTTTTTGTTGTTTTGTTCTGATGTTTTATATAAAACTTTTGTTACTGTGTGTCTCAATTACGTAATTGGGTTTAAGTACCTGTGTAATTGAATAAATAAATAAAAATAAAATATTTATTCATATCAGTCAGAGGGGCAAATAAATACCAATGTGCCTATTGAAGGCACATTGGTATTGATATGCATGTAGGTCCTCCTTCCTTCAATATGAATTCTTTCAAACGAAGCGTGAAGAAGCATCTCTCGGGCCAGTATGGCAGTCCCAACAGATGTGATGCCTTGTCATCGCTTCCGCTGTAATTGCAACTTGGGCTATTCTCTTGCTTACCATCAGGCTAAGGAGAGCTAATAATACTGTGCCTCTATAAAAAAAAATATACGACATATATTTTGATATTGAGACAAGTGAACACGGACGTACTGACATCAGGGATGTCTTCTTAAATTTAAAGTAAAAAATTGGCTATGTATATTCATGTAGGTTTAACAAAGAACACAAAAAAAATACGAAAACAGGTGGCATATTAGCGAAAGACCGCACACATTGTGATGGTGATGTGAGATGGTGATGATATATAAATAAATATTTCACATTATCACATACATTGATCTGACTCCGAGACAGGTAGCTCAAGCACCTGTGTTACGGATATCAGAATCAACAGTGGGATTACAAATAGATACATATAATACTTTTCTTTTGTAAATACAATCTTATAATTACATAGGAAACACCCAGACCAATACAAACAGACATGTTCATGCACACAAATGTTTGTAGTGTGTGGGGATCGAACCCGCAACCCTTGGACCGAAGGCAGCGTTCACTACCACTGTTCCAAACGGGTCGTCAATGAATGTCGAACGGGACGATGATAGATAGATAGATAGATAGATATTCTTTATTGCACAAAAATAAAATACAAGCATGATAATAATAAAGAGCGAAAATTGGCAGAATGACCCAGTATATAAATGGAAATCGTGGGAGAAAGTTAGCAGCACACGTTAAAAAAATTATGACAGAATATAAAATCCACTCGATACACGAAGAAACTAACACACAATTGATACACTTCCTTGATACATTAAAACAAAAACTCTCTGTAGTAAATAGTAGACTCAACAGATACAAAGCTTGCACACTGCGAAAAACTCAAAACAATCAGTTTAGAAACAATGAAAAGCAATTCTACAGAAATATTACTAACCCTAACACTACTTTAAACAACCAAAACAACACGAGTGCTAAAATGGCGTCGCCAGAACAGTTAAGGGAATTTTGGTCCAACATTTGGGAGAACCCTGTCGAACATAACGAAAATGCCGAGTGGATAAAACAGGAGACAGAGAGATATGGAAACATACAAGGAATGGAATCTGAAGTAATCCCTATGGAAACACTGCTGACTACACTTGAAAAACTGCACAATTGGAAGACACCGGGATCAGATTATATACATAATTACTGGTTTAAAAAGTTCACTCACATACACACATTCTTACACACATTCATAAATAACTTCATCCAAAACCCACATAACATTCCAGAATATCTCATGACAGGTGTAACGTACATGCTCCCAAAGGACCATAAGGATACCTCAAACCCTGCAAAATTCCGACCCATCACTTGCCTTCAAACCACGTATAAAATTATTACATCGTGCTTAACCAATGTAATTTATAATCATATAGAAAAAAATAACATTCTGTCAGAGGAACAAAAAGGATGCCGAAAATCAAGCCAGGGCTGTAAGGAGCAGCTTACAATCGATGCAGTCATTCACAAACAAGTACAAAAACTGAAAAGGAACCTATATACCATGTATATAGATTATAAAAAAGCCTACGACTCTGTCCCTCACAGCTGGCTAAAAAAAAATATTAGACATTTATAAAATACACCCTACAATAAAAGTTTTTCTGGATCATATAACTCAAAGATGGAACACGCAACTACATTTAAATACTCAGGATGGAACTCAGCGATCAGATACAATTAAAATAAAAAGAGGAATCTTCCAAGGGGACGCCCTAAGTCCGTTGTGGTTTTGTCTTGCTCTAAACCCTTTGTCAAATTTATTAAATTTTACGAATAATGGCTACAGTTTAACATATCAACGGGACAACTTTACAGACAGACTAACCGAAAGTAATGAACAAAAATTAAATCATCTCATGTATATGGATGACATCAAATTGTATGCATATTCCGAAATAGAATTAGAAGAATTGGCAAATATCACAGAACTATTCTCACTAGATATAAAGATGGAATTTGGAATAGACAAGTGTAGGATCAACTCCATTAGAGCAGGACAGAACCACCAACACAACTACCATATGAGTACAGGCGAGACTATCACACCATTGGCAGAAACGGATGTTTATAAATACCTAGGCTACAACCAATCTAAACTAATCGAGCACAAAAGCACTAAGGATACCCTCACAAAACAGTTCAAACATAGATTAAATTCCATACTAACCTCAAAATTAGACTCTAGAAACACAGTAAAAGCAATTAACACATACGCCATCCCAATCCTGACATATTCATTCGGTATTATACAGTGGACCAAGGCAGAGTTAAAGTCGTTGCAACGTACAATACACACAAGTATGACGAAGCAGAGAAAACACCATCCGCGTTCGTGTGTACAAAGAATGACCATTCCGAGATCGGAGGGTGGAAGAGGCCTCATAGATATTTTAAACTTGTACGGAAAGCAGATTACAAATCTGAGGAAATATTTTCAAGAGAAAGCTCCAACATCACCATTACACTTAGCAGTCGTAGAAAATGACAATAAACTGACACCTCTCAATCTAAAGGACAAGAACCAGCAAAACTCAGAGAAGCAAACCGACAAACAGACCAAATTACAGGATTGGTCAAGGAAAGCCCTTCACGGAAGACATTTTAACGATCTTTACCACGCTAACGTTGACAGGAAAGCGTCAAACGAGTGGTTAAAGAGAGGTGAACTCTACCCTGAGACCGAAGGGTTTATCCTGGCCATACAAGATCAAGTTATTGAAACCCGCAATTACCAGAAACATATTATGAAATTATCCATCACAGACATCTGCCGGCGATGCCAATCTGCCCCTGAAACCATTCAACACATTACAGGATCATGCAAAACAATAACGCAGTCCGACTACAAGCACCGACACGACCAAGTTGCTAGCATCATCCATCAGCTCCTTGCACGCAAACACAAACTACTCTCAGAACCCCCCATACCGTACTACAAATATAAAGCTGATAGTGTCCTCGAAAACTCCACACACAAGCTTTACTATGACCGAGCAATACTTACTGACAAAACCATTCATTTTAACAGACCTGATATTACATTAATTAATAAACACAACAAAACAGCACAATTAATAGATATAGCCGTACCAAACACACATAATCTACAAAGGACAATAACAGAAAAATTAACAAAGTATACTGAACTGAAAGAAGAAATAACACGCATGTGGCAGTTAAAAAAAGTTACTATAGTTCCTATTGTTTTATCTTCGACTGGTATAATCCCTTCCCAAATATTCCCCTCTTTAAGGTCATTAGAACTGCATGAAAATACATATATTCAGCTACAAAAAGCATGTATTCTAAACACCTGCAGGTTGACAAGAAAGTTTTTGCAGTCCGCCGATAACCTTGAATGAATATCACCCTATAAATTATCAATTAAATGATTTTCACTTGGCTTCGGCCCGTGAATATCATCATTACCACCGATGTTTTTATCAAAGCATCGAGACTTTGAAAAAGAAGACTTAAATAATAATAATAATAATAATAATAATTCTGACATCATAACAACATAATACTTTTCCTCTACAACTTTGCTTGGCCAAAAGCCCGCAATTTTGTTAGCGTACCCCAAAATGGGAGAATATATTTATATATTTCAAACATAATAATAATAATAATCTTTATTTTCTCATCACAAAACACATGACTTAAAGTTAGGTTACATCAGTATTTTAGGTAGGTACAGTAGATGTGGTTTGTGTGAGACTGATGCCCGTGATAGGTATATACATACCTGTTATACAGGTCATCAGGCTCCCACCACCCGGTAATAATAATTGATTAAGATAGCTACAGGTATGAAGATTGAGCAGTTTTAGTATAAATGTGTGAGAAAGTGATGGTAAGTAGGTTGTAATTTATGTGTATTTTGCTAAATAGTTTTCAGTTTGATTATAATTTTTGGTTAATAATAATAATGATACAACAGCAACAGTCAGTACAATAAGGCGGTCTTATCGCTTGTAGCGATTTCTTCCAGACAACCTTTGGGTAGAGGAAAGAAATATCGTATTCGTAATAAGGGAAGGCAGTGCAAAGTAATTTAACAAATGAAATTGAGAATGGCAGAAATATACATTATTTTATATATTAATATTATTACATTACATAAATAATAATAAACAATACATACATACCCAATAATATATACATAGATAATTTATAACATGATGATGTGTGCACGTACCTTGTCCCCCGGCGGGTGGCGGCGCGCGGGCGCAGAGCGCGTCCTGCAGCAGCGGCGCGCGGATGCGGAAGTCCCGCGCCGTGCCCAGCGACAGGTAGTGCTGCAGGTTCAGCTGTCCAGCAATATTACATTTTCACTCACTCACAACCACAGCAAAAGTAATAGGTATACAGAAGTTTAACTAAGGCAGCTCTGCGAGTATTTATTTTTTCATACTCTTCAAAATGATTTCGATGTTCTTGAACAATCCTAGGCTTTCTAGTTTCCTTACATACTATGCTCTAAGTAGAAACTCTTTGCCTTCTTCCATAAACAAAAAAAATCTCAGTTAAGAGACGTTTAACTACCTCCTTTAGTTTAGTTAGCGTAAACGACAGTTAAGCAGTAGTAACCGCTGCTTTTTTGTGGTGAACATGATTAACCATCACTCAGCAGTTAAAGCACAATAAACGAGAGATTACTGTTGCTTGAAATCTTGGTGATCTTGGGCCTAAATTATAACCGATATTATTACCTGACCATGCGAAGAAGTACAGTCTAGAACTGTATGAAATACGTGTGCTAGCCTACTCTAGCGTTAAAATAAATAAATATTTCACAATAACACATACATTGATCTAACTCCGAGATAGGTAGCTCAAGCACCTGTGTTACGGATAACAGAACCAACAGCAGAATTACAAATATAGACTTAAAACACATTTCTTTTGTAACATACTTATAAAATATAGAAAACACCCAGACCATTACAAACAAATATATTCAAGCACACAAATGTTTGCACTGTGCGGGGTTCGAACCCGCATCCCTTGGCGCAGAGGCAGCGTTCACTACCACTGTTCCAAACGGTCGTCAATGAATGTCGAACGGGACGATGATAGATAGATAGATATTCTTTATTGCACAAAAATAAAATACAAGCATGATACAACAAGCACAGACAGTACAATAAGGCGGTCTTATCGCTTGTAGCGATTTCTTCCAGACAACCTTTGGGTAGAGGAAAGAAATATCGTATTCGTAATAAGGGAAGGCAGTGCAAAGTAATTTAACAAATGAAATTGAGAATGGCAGAAATATACATTATTTTATATATTAATATTATTACATTACATAAATAATAATAAACAATACATACATACCCAATAATATATACATAGATAATTTATAACATGATGATGTGTGCACGTACCTTGTCCCCCGGCGGGTGGCGGCGCGCGGGCGCAGAGCGCGTCCTGCAGCAGCGGCGCGCGGATGCGGAAGTCCCGCGCCGTGCCCAGCGACAGGTAGTGCTGCAGGTTCAGCTGTCCAGCAATATTACATTTTCACTCACTCACAACCACAGCAAAAGTAATATACAGAAGTTTAACTAAGGCAGCTCTGCGAGTATTTATTTTTTCATACTCTTCAAAATGATTTCGATGTTCTTGAACAATCCTAGGCTTTCTAGTTTCCTTACATACTATGCTCTAAGTAGAAACTCTTTGCCTTCTTCCATAAACAAAAAAAATCTCAGTTAAGAGACGTTTAACTACCTCCTTTAGTTTAGTTAGCGTAAACGACAGTTAAGCAGTAGTAACCGCTGCTTTTTTGTGGTGAACATGATTAACCATCACTCAGCAGTTAAAGCACAATAAACGAGAGATTACTGTTGCTTGAAATCTTGGTGATCTTGGGCCTAAATTATAACCGATATTATTACCTGACCATGCGAAGAAGTACAGTCTAGAACTGTATGAAATACGTGTGCTAGCCTACTCTAGCGTTAAAATAAATAAATATTTCACAATAACACATACATTGATCTAACTCCGAGATAGGTAGCTCAAGCACCTGTGTTACGGATAACAGAACCAACAGCAGAATTACAAATATAGACTTAAAACACATTTCTTTTGTAACATACTTATAAAATATAGAAAACACCCAGACCATTACAAACAAATATATTCAAGCACACAAATGTTTGCACTGTGCGGGGTTCGAACCCGCATCCCTTGGCGCAGAGGCAGCGTTCACTACCACTGTTCCAAACAGGTCGTTGGGTTCGTGTCACTTTTGCGAATGCGAGCGAGCGGACAACGTGTTGAGCTACATACGTAGAGTCCGCGCCGCCAAAAGAAGTTTCTTGATAGACGCCACTCTCATAGTCGACATTCAAATTTGATCTTTAATAATACGAGCCTAATACTTTAGGTTGACATTTATAATAAAGTGGAAGGAGTCTAAAATATTATATCCGTGTTTTGCCGCGGGACTTCTTTCGTGGCGCGGACTCCAAATGTGCCTAAAAATCACGGAACTGCCTGCGCGCCAATGCTACCATATACTATGCTAACACGGAAACATTCAAACCACCCAGCGGTACATTCTCCTTGTAGTTATATAGATAAACTACTGGATATACGACTTGAATCTGTCACAAAAGCGCTTCGAAGGGATATGTGGCGACATCTACCATCGCCTGGAGAAAGAAATTCGCCTGTAGTACAATCTAACATCAACAGATGGTGCTGAACGGAGTATATTTTTCAATACTTCATTTAGGTATATTTTAATTGAGAAGTAAGAAGCTCGCGGTGAGGATGCACACCGCTATAAGTTTAAAATATACAATATGCGCTTTCGTAATCCTTCAACGGCCCAAAAATCGGACCATTAGGGAGCGGTGGGACTACTACCTATGTTAGCAGAGAGCTCAGCATCTGCTGAATCAGAAGCAGCCGAGGCGGCCGGCAACGGGGCGCGGGAGTCGTCTGGCGGCAGAGACCAATTAGGGACTCGGGAGTGCTAGGACGAATCGGTGGTCTCCTTACAGAAGTAAGTTAATGTTAAGCTTCACGACTTTTCTTTTATTTTTATGGTTAAAGAAGTTTATTCTCATAAAAGACAAGTTATAGTCACTTACATGAGAACATAATGACAAATATCAGTAAATAGTTAGAAGCAAATAAATCGTTCAAACGCTTTACCATTTGGTTAATACTTACCTAGTGCCTTCTTAAAAACATTAATCTTACTATGTACATTCCAAAATGTGTTTTGCGAGTTGTATTTTGAATGCACTAAGTGAGATTACATTTTTTATTTCTGAGGGTATTTTGTTATACAATGGACAACATTTCATATTTTAAACATGTCCATATTGTTTTTTTATATGAAAGTAGACATAAAATGAACAGACCCATATTTTTTCTTTTTTCAAAATTTGTCCATTTTCATGCATAAAATAATTATTGAAATTCTTTTTATTCTAAATAGACGTAAGCGCCAAATGACGTCATCGGACGGCTGAATACAGCGATATTCCTTTGCGTATCATTGTTTTAATAAAAAAAAGGTACTACTGTCAAAGGTAAATAATACAAGTGTCAACATTGTCAACGTCATTCATACGTTCAACGTTGACAAGTTGTCTTTTTTTTTGACAGTTACATGTCATGAGTTTGGCATTACGTAAATTTAAAACTATAATGTGCTAAGCAAAGAAATATTTTACATTCTGCCGTCCGATGACGTCATCTTACGTTTTTTAGTTTTTAATTTTTTTCTCAGTAAATAAGCAATATAAAAAATGAATAAATATATATTCGAGCCTCCCCTCAAAAGTAATCATTTTTTTGCCGTAATTGGTTCTGACTTTGGGTAGTGCGAGAAAACTGGGGCGACGAGTGCTCCGTTCAGAAAAGTGCTTGACTGTGTGTAATGCTATGTTAGTATGGAGAGAGCTTTTTAAAATTTTTCTTATTAGATTGCAGATATTATATGTTTTACACTTCTGATAGTTATTTCCTAACATAGTCGGGTGTAGTATCTACCTTGGCCTTGTTGGCGAGCAGTATGACGTGCTTGCTGAACTGCTCGGCCTCGAGCACGAGGCGCGGGATGAGCTTGGTGTCCCGCAGCACGCGCGCCGCCTTCTGCTGCTGCTGCGACGCCTCCATGTACGTGATCAGGTTGTCCGTCACGCCGGACAGCTTCTTGCCGCTCAGCTTGAGGAGCCGTTCCAGACTGCAAGGAGAGGAATCTTTGGAATATTTGAGCGGGACGGTACTGTGGACGCCGTTTACCCTATACACCAGTAGTGCCCAACCGGTAGCTCGCAGGCACCTGGTAACAAGCGGCCATTTGTGTGCATGAACATGTCTGTTTGTAATGGTCTGGGTGTTTTCTATGTATTATAAGTATGTATTTACAAAAGAAAAGTATTATATGTACAACCTGTGCGGATAAAGAATGGGATCAGAAATGGCGGCGCATCTATCCACTTCTCGCTCGCACACTATTTGCGTGTATACTCGCACTTGTGGGGTGCGAGTATACACGCAAATAGTGAGCGAGCGAGAAGTGAATAGATGCGCCGCCATTTCTGATCCCATTCTTTATCCCCACAGGTTGTATATATATATATATAGATTCTGATATCCGTAGCACAGGTGTGCTTGAGCTACCTATCTCGGAATTAGATTAATGTATGTGATGTTGTAAAATATTTATTTATTATTATTTTCTAAGCAAACAAAATTGGATAAGGTAGATAGAAAGATAGATAATACGTTTATTCTGCTGCACAAAATTATACAGGAACATAATCAAGTTGTAAACACTAATAATAGTCGTAGAGCCAGATAAATATAAGCAATTAATAAAATACAAAATATAAGAATAATAATAAGGAATACACATTTTTTTTAAGATGCTTTCTGTAAATGTGCAGCTTGAAAAGAAGTATATAATATTAAAGTAATAAGGCATTTTCAAAATAGCCCTTGTACCAAATACCAGTTAGGCGCCACTGCTATATACCGTGACTATTAAATACACGAAAAACTCAAATGCACTATACTAACAGAAACAAACTATTGTTCCACAAGGAACATAAGGTCTAAATCTCAAAAACTCCCATCCCATACAAATTGCATAATCAGCTGACCTGTAGTACGATTATGTAATAATTCCCTTGAGAAGGTTTTCAGGTATTCACAAAGTCATGGTGTATGTAAAGGGGACATATATATAGATGAATGTCAAGTAGGTCAATGGAATTCCGTACGAGTATAGGCATTTTTCTCTGATTAGATACTCTTATACCCCGTCCAGTACTGAATGTTTTCGCATAAATAGTAACGAAGGCGACACCTCCCAACTTCAGTGGCATTGGTTGTAACGTACGTAATGACATTATTACATACCACGTCAAAAATAACCAATAACTCAAATTCAAATTCAAATAATTCTTTATTTGCATAGGCTTGTACACAGCACTTACAAATCGTCATACATTTGAATGACTTAAAACTATTTATAAGTACTTATGTATAATTTACATGTTAATACATATATATGTTGATACATAAAATATACTAAAGAAATAAATAAACATAATGCGATTCTACCACCGGCTCGGAAAGTTGTTTTTGATCGAGAAGATTCAGCAAGAAACTCGCCAGTTACTCTTTTTAATCGCAAACTTTTTTACAATGGTTTATTATCCTCATACCAAGTCAAACAGTCTAATGCATCACAAAATAGAATGAAGCAAATTAAAAGCTAAATATGAGGTAAACCGAAACTCTTTTTGCATTCGCGTATCTCTCAATGTAAAAGTAAAAAGACAACGGACCCATACCCCTACTTCTTATACGCAAAAGTAACGTTTACGAATTAGGTAGAATTGCTATAAATATATCAAAAGAATACCCGCACATGAATTTGAATACACAGACATTTTTGTTTTCATTGCGTTTATTCTTAGAAACCATTATTGCAGGGATCTAAAAGCATAGCGCGAAGCTCCGAAAGTGTTCATTGGAAAAAATATTCTACCAATGACTCATTGGTTAGCGCGTATAATAGACGGTTAAATTTCAGCCCAGTACTAGGAAAGTATCAAAACATATTAACATGTTTTACGCATGAAATTCCCCAATAGTCGATATAAACGGCTGGCTGGGTTTAGCCAGAAAATAAAATTAGCCTGGGACTTAGTCATTCACAGAGGATGGCCATTGTAAAATGGTATTAGTATGGAGTGTGTAAAAAACCCTGTGAAGGTTATATTCATGATTTTTTTTTATGTGATAAGTGGCAGTCGAGTAGATAGATCACCTGATGGTAAGCGATTGGCGCCGATGAACACCAGCAAAATTAATAGATTCATAAGTTAACGTCGGTTTTCAGCGAGGCCGTAGTATCACTGCGATTGAGTTGGCCCATTAATGCCGAAGCGAGACTCCCATGGTGAATTGGCGCATTCATTAATAAATAAATAATAACAAATATAATAATAATAATAATAATAATAATATTTCACAACGGATTCAGATCAATGTATGTGGATACATTGATCTGACTCCGAGATAGGTACCTCAAGCACCTGTGTTGCTGATATCAGAACCAACAGCGGAATTACAAGTATATTCCTTAAGGTGATGGGTAGGGCATACTAGCGACGCCAATCGATTTGAATTTTTAGCTACTAAACCGGATTTATTTTAAACAATTCGGGGTTACAACCTCTAGGCAAACACTTAAACTATTTATTAAATAACCATGCACAAATGTTGGGTCCGTCTTTGTACGCGAAAAATTGACTCACGCCAAAAGTGGCCGCTTTTGGGGTGAATCAATTTTTCGCGTACCCGTTGGACCCAACATTTGTGCATGGTTATTTAATTAATAATATCCTAGCCCAGAAGATTATAGGCTACTCCCCTTGAAGTGTATAGTGCATCTAATGCAATATATTCACAGGGAGATAGTAGGAATATAGGGTAATGGGGATGACACAAAAGATCCCATTGGGTCGAAGTGTCGCTGGCTATTCCTAGTCAGCCCCCAATAGCAAGATAAGATAAGATAAGATAATTAATAGTATAAGTGTTTGCCTAGAAGTTGTAACCTCGAAATTGTTTAAAATAGATCCAATTTAGTACCTAAAAATTAAAATCGATTAGCGTCGCTAGTATGCCCTATCCGTCACCTTAGAACTTTTTTTTGTAACTACATAATTATATTACATAGAAAACACCCAGACCAATACAAACAGACATATTCATGCACACAAATGTTTGTACTGTGCATGATTGATTGAATAGTATCACACTGACCGCACTAGGGGCGCGATGTCCACCGGCAGCTGCTTAGCTAACTGCGCGAGCAGCGAGTACAGACGCACACACGCAGACAACACCTTGTCGCTGCCGCCGCCGATGCAGCAGCGGAGCTTGCTGGCGCGAGTCGTCCATGACGTCAGCTGACATAACTGGAGGACTAGGGATTTGTACAGCTCTTTTAACTCTGAAACAAATGAATGCGTATTGAAATACAGTCCTTTGCAAAAAAAAATCAATTTTGTGTTACGTTATCATTACGTTGTTTGGTGATTTTAGGTAGTGATACCTTTATGGTTTCATAAATTAATCACCAAGGAATCGTTTTGTGAAATCTAGCGTTACTTTTTGATTGGATTGGTAAGAAAAATGTAAAAAAATCAAAGCAGGGGTAGTTCACCTACCCTGTAAGTAATTTTGATCACAGCCGCCTATGAACATATACGAAATCAAAGGAGATGCTGATGATCCTCTGCTGGTTGCCGTGCGGGGCGTGCGCTCATTTACCTCTGTCTATCCTCTGCTGGTTGCCGTGCGGGGCGTTCGCTCATTTACCTCTGTCTATCCTCTGCTGGTTGCCGTGCGGGGCGTTCGCTCATTTACCTCTGTCTATCCTCTGCTGGTTGCCGTGCGGGGCGTTCGCTCATTTACCTCTGTCTATCCTCTGCTGGTTGCCGTGCGGGGCGTTCGCTCGTTTACCTCTGTCTATCCTCTGCTGGTTGCCGTGCGGGGCGTTCGCTCATTTACCTCTGTCTATCCTCTGCTGGTTGCCGTGCGGGGCGTTCGCTCATTTACCTCTGTCTATCCTCTGCTGGTTGCCGTGCGGGGCGTTCGCTCGTTTACCTCTGTCTATCCTCTGCTGGTTGCCGTGCGGAGCGTTCGCTCATTTACCTCCGTCTATCCTCTGCTGGTTGCCGTGCGGAGCGTTCGCTCATTTACCTCTGTCTATCCTCTGCTGGTTGCCGTGCGGAGCGTTCGCTCATTTACCTCTGTCTATCCTCTGCTGGTTGCCGTGCGGGGCGTTCGCTCATTTACATCTGTCTATCCTCTGCCGGTTGCCGTGCGGGGCGTTCGCTCACCCACCTCTGTCTATCCTCTGCTGGTTGCCGTGCGGGGCGTGCGCTCGTTTGCCTCCGTCTATCCTCTGCTGGTTGCCGTGCGGGGCGTGCGCTCGTTTACCTCTGTCTATCCTCTGCTGGTTGCCGTACGGGGCGTTCGCTCGTTTACCTCTGTCTATACTCTGCTGGTTGCCGTGCGGGGCGTTCGCTCGTTTACCTCTGTCTATCCTCTGCTGGTTGCCGTGCGGGGCGTTCACTCACTTACCTCTGTCTATCCTCTGCTGGTTGCCGTGCGGGGCGTTCGCTCACTTACCTCTGTCTATCCTCTGCTGGTTGCCGTGCGGGGCGTTCGCTCGTTTACCTCTGTCTATCCTCTGCTGGTTGCCGTGCGGGGCGTTCGCTCATTTACCTCTGTCTATCCTCTGCTGGTTGCCGTGCGGGGCGTTCGCTCGTTTACCTCTGTCTATCCTCTGCTGGTTGCCGTGCGGGGCGTTCGCTCGTTTACCTCTGTCTATACTCTGCTGGTTGCCGTGCGGGGCGTTCGCTCGTTTACCTCTGTCTATCCTCTGCTGGTTGCCGTGCGGGGCGTTCGCTCACTTACCTCTGTCTATCCTCTGCTGGTTGCCGTGCGGGGCGTTCGCTCACTTACCTCTGTCTATCCTCTGCTGGTTGCCGTGCGGGGCGTTCGCTCACTTACCTCTGTCTATCCTCTGCTGGTTGCCGTGCGGGGCGTTCGCTCACTTACCTCTGTCTATCCTCTGCTGGTTGCCGTGCGGGGCGTTCGCTCACTTACCTCTGTCTATCCTCTGCTGGTTGCCGTGCGGGGCGTTCGCTCACTTACCTCCGTCTATCCTCTGCTGGTTGCCGTGCGGGGCGTTCGCTCAGTTACCTCTGTCTATCCTCTGCTGGTTGCCGTGCGGGGCGTTCGCTCACTTACCTCTGTCTATCCTCTGCTGGTTGCCGTGCGGGGCGTTCGCTCACTTACCTCTGTCTATCCTCTGCTGGTTGCCGTGCGGGGCGTTCGCTCACTTACCTCTGTCTATCCTCTGCTGGTTGCCGTGCGGGGCGTTCGCTCACTTACCTCTGTCTATCCTCTGCTGGTTGCCGTGCGGGGCGTTCGCTCACTTACCTCTGTCTATCCTCTGCTGGTTGCCGTGCGGGGCGTTCGCTCACTTACCTCCGTCTATCCTCTGCTGGTTGCCGTGCGGGGCGTTCGCTCAGTTACCTCTGTCTATCCTCTGCTGGTTGCCGTGCGGGGCGTTCGCTCACTTACCTCTGTCTATCCTCTGCTGGTTGCCGTGCGGGGCGTTCGCTCACTTACCTCTGTCTATCCTCTGCTGGTTGCCGTGCGGGGCGTTCGCTCACTTACCTCTGTCTATCCTCTGCTGGTTGCCGTGCGGGGCGTTCGCTCATTTACCTCTGTCTATCCTCTGCTGGTTGCCGTGCGGGGCGTTCGCTCATTTACCTCTGTCTATCCTCTGCTGGTTGCCATGCGGGGCGTTCGCTCGTTTACCTCTGTCTATCCTCTGCTGGTTGCCGTGAGGTGCGTTCCCGAGGGCCACGCCCAAGTCCCTGGCGCGGGCCAGCAGATGCTCCGTGCAGCGGAAGCGGCTCGTGAGGTGCGCGCACACGTGGTTCAATACTGCATGGCCGGAGCGAGAGTCGATTGTGGGGAAGTTGGGGGATTCTTCGCCAGCTGATGTGTCTTCTTCCTATAGATTGATATACTTTATTGCACATACAGAACTTGAGGTATTACAGAAGTAGGAAGTCGACAGTTTTATAACTATAATTTTACTACATAATATTATACTGATTTGTACCAGTTACTAATTGTTTCCCCCTTTTGCCACATTCCTTCCCCTTTACATCATCAACATATCGCAAGTCACTGTGCCACACATACATATTACTTTGCAAAATGGTCGCGTTTTTAATCGATCCTCTGCTACTCGCATCTAGCTCCTTCTTTGATATTCAGACCGCCACTCCAGCTGGCTTAACGTTCGTCCTACGCGACATTAGTGGAGACGCAATTTCCACTCGAGAACTAGTTTATCCCAACGGTTGTAGGAAACTTGTTTGCGACGTAGGGATACTACGTATCATGCTATGAACCATGCATCACTTACGTCGATCCTACCCAGAGCAGTGGCGAGCTTGAGGAGTATATCGTCGAGTAACTGCGCCTCCTGTTGATCCCTTGCAGCCGCCGTGAGCGCAGCTGGTATGAGCGCCAGGCAGTCCTGCTTGCTGGTGCGGAGGTACTCTTCTAACTTTATTATTACCTAAAACGATTAAACCTATAATGGATTTTGATCATTTGTAAATATAATGCTAAGCAAGAGGATGCTTGTCAGGTCCACTGGCGCAAACATTGATTTTTATTTGGGTGACGGGTAAGGCATACTAGCGACGCCAATCATGTTTTAATTTTTAGCTACTAAACCGGATCTATTTAAACAATTTCGAGGTTACATACATACTCTCGGCAAACACTTATACTATTAAATAACCATGCACAAATATTGGGGCCGTTTTTGTTATAGATCCGAAATCTTTTAAAATAGATCCGGTTTAGTAGCTAAAAATTAAAAGCGATTGGCGTCGCTAGTGTACCCTACCCGTCACCTTAATATAGACGCAATTAAGATATTCAAAATAAAAATCTATTAGTAGTGTAAGTGCTCGACGGAGCAATTTCAATATTTCCAAGATCAATTTTGTTTATAAAAACCTCCGCGATGTTCTCCTCTGCCTGCACCAGCACTGTGAGGACTTGCTCCAGGACTACTGCCATCAGGGCTGAAGCCGTGCAATTCACTTACCCCACTCATCTTAGCGCAGGATACTATCGGTGTTTCGAGCAGTAAGGCTGCAGTCTGGATTAAAGCTGTGACCAATTTTTTGACGGACGCGTCGCGTTCCTCTGCGACATTCTCCTCCTCTACCTGCACCAACGCTGTGAGGACTTGCTCCAGGATGGTAGCCATGCCCACTGATGCCGTGCAGTCGGAGATATCGGCTGGAAGATGGGACGTTTTGAAAAAAAAGATAACAGTAGTGTAGTGTTTTAAAAAATAATTTTAAATAATCTTGTGACTCCACTGGCGTCGCGGGTGTCCAAGGGCGGGGGCAATCGCTTACTATCAGGTGATCCGTCTGCTCGTCTGACACCTATCACATAAATAAAGAAAAGAGGATATAAGAGAAAGTGATCTGCTCGTCTGCCCCGAACCCAAAAAAAAAGTTAAAATCAACGAAAAGATGGAATCGACGTTTGGAGCATAAACACACTAAGAGCGCACGAAAGTATCACCAACGCGTACGCGAAAAATTTATTCACGCAAAAAGCGGCCACTTTTGGCGTGAATAAATTTTTTGCATATAAAAACGGACCCATTATTTGTGCATGGTTATATAATAAATAGTATAAGTGTTTGCCGAGATATTGTTACCCCGATATTGTTTGAAATAGATCCGGTGCAATTAAAATCGATTGGCGTCGCTTGTGTGCCCTACCCGTCACCTTAAAGAAAATTATCACGATGTCATTCTATAACTTTATAGCGACTCGCCCGTGCTAAAATTTAAAAATATTTTTCCTTTACAATATTATTAATGAAGAGCCATGTCTTTCATACTTTCTCCGGCATTTTGTTTGAGTAAGTGATTGATATAGGAATTGAATTTTACTTACTTATTAATGGAAGAAAGCTCTCAATTTTCAAGGAATGATTTGGCGATAAAAGTAATGTGAGACACGCTTTGAAGACATCTATGCAGCTCAGTGTGGTTTGGTCATCGAAGTCGCACATATCTTGGAACCTGGTCAAAGAAATTTAATAAATGTAAATTGATTGAATGAGTTCCCTCTCGGAAAACATGAGTTTAAATACTGACATTGTGGATAGGGTAATCCATCCAATAATAAAAATCTGCCGGTAGCTATTTATTTACTTGTGGCGAAGTTTTGCTGCCCCCACTACAGTCCGTAAAATGCAGCTTGATTAAAATAACACCCTTTGGTGTCAGAGGAAAATGATTTGTATGTATGCTATAGTAATAAAAATACACACATAGTAAAAAATCTATGGAATGTAACTTAGTTAACCGATAAACCTTATACTCTTTGAAATAAAGGCCCTATCATTCTAATCAAGCTATATTTTACGGTCTGTACGCTACGTTATAACGTTACTGCTGCATAATAGATCGAATATTTCTCAAAATAATTCGAATTCAATCATGTTCGATAAGATTTTTTAGTAATATAAACTGGATTTAATTAAAACATGTTTAGTTCTATCATTAACCTAGACAGATACCTCTGGTAAGTACATGACGCGGGCTATCCTTGGCACGTAGGCGGCGACGCCGCGTCGTTCTAGCGCGTCGTCGGCCAAGCGGGAAAGTACGCCGCGCAGCGCCCAGTGGAGGAAGTTACTGCTCCACCAGCGCCCAGGCCACGTCGGAGCTACACCAACACTTACCTAGACAGACACCTCTGGTACAAGACGCGGGCTATCCTCGGCACGTAGGCGGCGACGCCGCGTCGTTCTAGCGCGTCGTCGGCCAAGCGGGAAAGTACGCCGCGCAGCGCCCAGTGGTGGAAGTTACTGCTCCATCAGCGCCCAGACCACGTCCGAGCTACACCAACACTTACCTAGACAGACACCTCTGGTACATGACGCGGGCTATCCTCGGCACGTAGGCGGCGACGCCGCGTCGTTCTAGCGCGTCGTCGGCCAAGCGGGAAAGTACCCCGCGCAGCGCCCAGTCGTAGAAGTTACTGCTCCACCAGCGCCCAGGCCACGTCGGAGCTACACCAACACTTACCTAGACAGACACCTCTGGTACATGACGCGGGCTATCCTCGGCACGTAGGTGGCGACGCCGCGTCGTTCTAGCGCGTCGTCGGCCAAGCGAGAAAGTACGCCGCGCAGCGCCCAGTGGTGGAAGTTACTGCTCCACCAGCGTCCAAGCCACGTCCGAAGCTACACCAACACTTACCTAGACAGACACCTCTGGTACATGACGCGGGCTATCCTCGGCACGTAGGCGGCGACGCCGCGTCGTTCTAGCGCGTCGTCGGCCAAGCGGGAAAGTACGCCGCGCAGCGCCCAGTGGTGGAAATCGCGGCGTCCGCGCAGCTGGTTGCGTTGCTCCACGCCCGCCCACGATACGTCCGAACTATACAACACGCATTATAATTACATAAATATTCATATTTATCTTACAGAAAACCGGCGTGAAGCAGAACAGTGCTGATTTTTGTTGTTGTTGAGAGTACCAAATGCCCAATCCGGGGGGAAAGGGGAGTTTAACTGGTGTTGCATGGTGTCCATGAGCGACGGCAATCGCTTACCGTGATCCGTCTGCTTGTCTGCCGCCTATTACATAAAAAAAGGAATGCGGTTTGTGGCGACGAGTTAATAGGCGAAATCCTGTAATAAAAAGGAAATCAGCCTATACACTGTCCCACTGTAAGACACAAGCCTCCATCATAGAAATCAAGTCATTTTCACCACGATGGGATTAGGGTTCGCGCCACGAAAAAGTCCCGCGGAAAAACAAGGAACTAAAATGAGTGAGTGAGATTTCTTATATCTATAATCATAAAGCTCAAATTTGAATGTTGATGGCGACTCAAGCGAGCTTTGGTTTGGGTGCTTTCACTTGGGTGACGCGGACTCTAGGCTTCATCACCACGCTTGCCTAGTGCGAATTGGTGATGACAAACTCGAGCTAGGTTCGAAAAATTCGAAACATATCTTTACTCGACCCAGAATCGAACTTAGGCCCAATACTTAAAGCACTAGATCAACTGGGCGTTAATCCTAAGAAAGTGCTGTATAAGAGAATAATACAGATTCAATCATTTACCTACCTGTACAACAACTCCACAATCCGCAAGCAGAACCTCAGATCCCAGAGACACGGCAACGCCCTGAAGGGCCCCGCGCGGTCCTTCGTGAGGTTCGACAACTTAACCGGCGCTTTGCCTTTCTCCTTCTGGGACTTTTGGCTTTTCTGGGACTTCACTGTCTCCCTTGTTTCGTTCAATGTTTTATTGCCTTTCTTGGACTTCGGTGGTGCCTGGAACAATTACAATGAATTAATCATACTCAGACAAGTTTTTAGATTTAACTTTGAAATTATGTGATTTCAGATAAATAACAAATTTCGGAGGTCGTAGATTTCGGTTGCTTTTAGACTAATTGGCCTGTCCCCTCCTCTTACTCAAAAGGACCTTCAAAGCTGACACGATTAAGTATATTACAGAAGTTTTTTTTCTTTTGTTTGGCTATTCGTTTCTTATTTCTTTTTTCCTATGTGTTTGTTATTGTTTATTTCTATATCAAATTGATGAATAGGGAGTTGCAATTTGATACAAGTCATCATCTGTCTACTGTAATTTTGTGATTTGCTGTAAAGTCTATTAATTTCACAAACAAAGGGTATATAACCTCGTACGGGGTTAATACAAAATAAAAAAATATGATAAATGGTGCATACAAGGTGTATCTGTGAACATTTACACCCCTTAAAAACTAACCATTGTGAACAAAATTTGTTTTTGGAAATTTGCATGAAAAATTTCAAGTTTTTATACAAAGTCGGTCACGTGACATGGTCGTTTTTAGGGTTCCGTACCTCAAAAGGAAAAAACGGAACCCTTATAGGATCACTTTGTTGTCCGTCCGTCCGTCCATCTGTCAAGACCCTTTTTCTCAGGAACGCGTGGAGGTATGAAGCTGAAATTTATATCAATTACTCAAGTCTACTGTCCCTTGAAGCTGTGAAAAAATCAAACTTCTAAGCCAACGCAATCAAAAGATACAGCCGATTATATCGATATTTTCATCAAATTTTCGACACTCGCAAAGGAATCAAAACCTACAGGGTACTTCCCGTAAACTCAGAATCTTGAAATTTGGCATGAAGCATTGTCATATAATTCAAATATAGGAAAAATTGCGAAAATAACATTTTTTTAGTTATATAAAATAATAAAAATATTTTAATAAAATGAAATTTACTACTTTATTTCTCACGAACGAATAAAGGTATCAAATTGAAATTTATACCAAATACCTAGGTCTACTGTCCCTTTAAGCTGTGAAAAAATCAAACAAAAGTTAACGCAATCAAAAGATACCGGCGGAACCCTCGGTGCGCGAGTCAGACTCGCACTTGGCCGGTTTTTTTTATAGGGAGTCGAAAATTTTTCGATGAATTTTGCAAAGTCGTTGAACAAATGTTGTTCAGAATGGTTGGTAGAGTAGAACACGTGGTTAAAGGGATGTAAATGTTCACAGATACATTATACACCTGTATAATGAATATCGTCTCATTGGACCGGCCCGATAGCGAATTTGATAGTATCCCCGTTTCACGCTCCAAGGCTCGTGGGATGGATTCTCATCCTAAGCATTAGTGTCATGTCCACTTATTTGTTCAGTGTTTCGATATATAATTGTGGTAATTTGTATCATCTACTACTAACTGTAGTTTGGTCCAGCAGCTGTTACAAGCCTAATAGCATTACTGAAACTGTTTTAATTTCAGGCATATCGCTTGCGCTTTAAGTGTCAGGTCACAATAATCGGGTATGGGAAAAAAATTAATAAGGTTCTAATCCGAAAACCGTTTCGAGGCATTTGTATTTTATAACATATTTTACCTAATATTAAAAAAAATTAAAACCACTGGATCAAGAATATTTTCAATAAAATAGCGTTGACCTTCATTTGACCCGAGATACGCTAGCTATTCAGACAGGTTGTATTAAGAAGAATTACATTTAGGTGACAACAATGTCTCAGTGACATATTCACCCGGACCAAGTAATAGATGGCGCTAGTTGTGTTGTATTCAGAAGATTACATTAGTATAACTTCGTGGTGACAACAATGTCTCAGTGGCTTATTCGCCCAGACCAAGTAACAGATGGCGCTAGTTTGACGTGGGTGACGCCAAAACTAAGACAGTGGGCTGTTTATTTTGTTTAACCGTAATGTTATCAGATAGTGATTTAAAATTTCCCCGATCAAAAGGCATTTTTAGAAGTACGTTATTTTTTCTTACCATATATTTCACGTAAAGTGGGGAAAATGGCCTATGGAAACACTAAACGTATTTATGACGTCACAAATACGCTTCGAATTCAAAATGTTTGAAAATTAATTTAAAAATGACTACCTGCTATTTTACAACAATATTCAATTATTTACTTAAAATAGTAAAAGGCGTTGGAAAAAAATATTAAAACCATACTCAAAAAATTGTTCCCATAGCCCATTACTGAGGTTCCTCCCCAGCCCCTACCTTGGTCTGGTCCAGCAGCTGGTTGCAAGCCTTGTACAGGGCGTAGACTTGGCCGGCGACGTCGGCGCTGGCGACGGTCCACTGCATGACGCGGTGCGCGACCAACGCCTCGTAGCATTGCAGGATCTGTTGAACTTTTAGAGACTTCGCTCGCGCTTCCGGCGTCAGATCTGTGAGGGCTGGGTCTTCCTAAAACGCAACATTATGTAAGGTTTACCGTTGATTTCGGTAGCTTAGTTGAGAGAATTCAACCGGTTAATGAAATGCCAAAGTTATTTTCACCTAAAACGTATAGACAGATTGTGAAGTGTAAACTGCCACATAATGAATATATGTATTGTAAGCTTAGACAATTTAACACAGGACGTGGTAAACGCAGATTTAGTTTTGAAAAATTCTGCCAAAATCCGCGGGGGGAAGGGAAGTTTAGTGATGGTCTAGATATGAATAAGTAATCAATTGAAATGATGATGTTTGTTTACGAACTTGCTCACAGCTGCGAAAATGCAGATAAGTACTAGAAAAGTTATAATTTAATACCGCGGTAGCCTAGTGGTCTGGGCGGTCACCAATATGGTGAAAGGGTTGGATTGTTGAAACAGTCATACAGCCATTTAAGTACATTTAAGTTTCTGTGTTTCTGTTTTTTTTAAGTTTTCTATTTTGTGCAATATAGTAAGTATATCTCTATACAGTGTTAGCTGTTTATTCTAGTAAAAATGTAATATGTATCTAAAGCTGTGCGTTGAAAACTTGCTAAATATTTTTTTGTTTGAAAGAATGTACTCCAGCCTGTCACCATGTCAGGATCTGATGATGAAATCTTAGGGAAACCGAAGTGACTCTTCAATAACCAATAGCAAATGAGCCGGGAATAAATACAAGAAAAAACAACAAAAGTTGTTGTTGTTTCTTGTATTTATTCTTCAATACTTCTCACAACGACAAGTATCTTTCCATGCATTTGTCATTCTGTCTCTTTTCTTTCAATTTTTATTTTACCTCCTTCTAATACAGTTGAGTAAATAGAAAAGCCCATCTGCTCTGGTAGTAACATAAGAACAGTCAAATAGTGAGACATTAACTATTCATTATTTCTATCATTGTCACAACACTAATCAAGATCTTGAAAGATCGTGTCAACGTACCACGATATCGTATATTGTCTTTTGGGGTTATTTCTGTCGTAAAATATGTAGATGAAAAATGTTATAATTCTGTGAAATAACGTTCATTTTACTAAAAAAACTTATGCGTGATAACAAAGATAAATTAGACAACATTTCATATTTTTAATATGTCCATAAGTCAATATGGACAATATTTTATATGAAAATAGACATAAAATAAACAGACCCATATTTATTCTTTTTTCAAAATTTGGCCATTTTCATGCATAAAATAATTATTGAAATTCTTTATATTCTAAATAGACGTAAGCGCCAAATGACGTCATCGTATGGCTGAATACTCCTAATATCCTTTCCTTATCATCCTATAATCCTTTGCTTATCATCTTTTAATAAAAAAAGGTACTACTGTCAAAGGTAAATAATACTAGTGTCAACATTGTCAACGTCATTCATTCATTCAACGTTGACAAGTTGTGTTTTTTTTGACAGTTGCATATCATGGGTTAGGCATTTCGTAAATTAAAACTATAATGCGCTGAGCAAAGAAATATTTTACATTCTGCCGTCCGATGACGTCATCTTACGTTTTTTTAAAAATAAATAAATATATATTCGAGCAGCGGAAAAGTAAATAAAGAATTGGTATTTTTTGTTTCATAGCTTAGCAATTTTGAAATGTTATCCATTTGTTCTTCTTAGCATACTGTCATCCAACAAGTCACGTCCAACCAAAAATCGGTATTTTCACTCACCATATCAACTTGTCCGAAGTTTTCACTGGTACAGAACTTCTCCATGATATTGGTAAATTTGCTTCTCAGGTACGCACTACCGGTCTCCGCACCTTGACTCGACAGTATGTCCTCCAGGTCTTCCTCCTCGGTCGTTTGGAGGAACTGGGCTATCACGTACAGGAGGTAGCCTATTGGCTCCTGGAGTAAAATAGATAAATTAGTCAGTGTAAGCGTACAGAATTAGTCTATTAGGCCCGATTGATAGGTCCGTAGTTACCTTTTGGTTAAATAAACTATTGTTAACTGTCTAACCAATAGTCAAAGTGACGGTGTCTAACGTTCAATTTTGGGTGATAAATTTTTTTGACTAATGGTCACGTATTTAACTACTAGTTGAAGGTAACATACAATCAAAAAACGCATTTTGAATATATTTAACAATTAGTTACTATTTTTAACAATGGACAACATTTCATATTTTTAACATGTCCATATTGTTTTTTTATATGAAAGTAGACATAAAATGAACGGACCCATATTTTTTCTTTTTTCAAAATTTGTCCATTTTTATGCATAAAATAATTATTGAAATTCTTTTTATTCTAAATAGACGTAAGCGCCAAATGACGTCATCGGACGGCTGAATACAGCGATATTCCTTTGCTTATCATTGTTTTAATAAAAAAAAAGGTACTACTGTCAAAGGTAAATAATACTAGTGTCAACATTGTCAACGTCATTCATACATTCAACGTTGACAAGTTGTCTTTTTTTTTTGACAGTTACATGTCTAGAGTTTGGCATTACGTAAATTTAAAACTATAATGTGCTAAGCAAAGAAATATTTTACATTCTGCCGTCCGATGACGTCATCTTACGTTTTTTAGTTTTTAATTTTTTTCTCAGTAAATAAGCAATATAAAAAATGAATAAATATATATTCGAGCAGCGGAAAAGTAAACAAAGAATTGGTATTTTTTGTTTCAGAGCTTAGCAATTTTGAAATGTTGTCCATTGGTTCAGTTAACAAGGGATCAAAAAACCGGCCCTAAGTGATATAATTCCTTGTAAGCTAAGTATTGGTCATAAAACATATTTTAGCGATATTTTACCATGGGTTACTTTTTTAAACCATTAGTTTAGTTTAAACTACGGATCAAAAAAACTGCCCTAAGAGTGTTTCGGCTTTAAAACGACTAAAAAATAACGGTGTTTATTTTTAATGTAATCCCAAACAGTTATGTATCCAATTTAGCAAGCGTCAATAGAATTAATTTTTAGCAGAGAAACCCTAACAATAGAAATGCTTTAATAATAACTTATAGGACTACCCAAAAATATAACAATATAAAACACAACACACGCACACGCGCGTACTTTTCGCACATACGTGCACACGCGCGCACTTATCGCACATAATATGTGCAATTTAATTTATTTAATTGCATAATTCATAATAAAATAATACAGAAAATTGTCAAACTGCTATGCATGTCTTACACATAAAATTGAATGAGTGAATGAACGATTATTTTGACAAAAATCCTTAAAACTCATATCATCATGCTTAAGCTGAGAATCGACTGAAGAAATTTGAGTTTTCAAACAACTAAGACTCATACAAGGTTTGTTAGTAAATTAATATCTCATAACTAGGGTTAGTAACACACAAAGTAGCTAAAGTATTAAAAACTTAAATCTTAAATCACCCTCCGTACCAACGATGACCAAATAGGCGATGTGTACCTATTAGCCACCGTCTTCAAGATGCTGTTGCGGCTGCCACGCACTCTTTATCAGAGATGCGGTTTATTTGCGAAGGATTGCGTGAAAGCCATCGGTATGTCGCAGTGCGAACATCTCTGACGCGCTGCAGTAACGGGGCAGCCCCAACACACACACAAGACCGACAAGGCTGACATCCGTGGCACTCACTCAGCTGGCCCTACTGAAATCAGCGTCATGACCTTTTTCAGGGTCATGGCATAGGCTGAGTGGGGGCCATTTATGTTGAAGGTCACAACACACAATATATTATATGCACTGCCTGGTTGTTTGTACGTATTATTTTGTTTTTCCTTTGGTTTCTTTTCTTTTTTTCTGTATTTTTTTTGTTTGTTTGTTCTTTTGTAACTAATGTTGTAATCATATATAATATTTTTTTCTTTCTTCTTTCAACAGCATCCTGAATACATTGTTTACTGGATGCGCAGAACACGTAGCGCATTCTTAGCACCTTAGCACATGCTATTTACAAAGCGCCCGTATAAAAACTTTGGCAGTAGGCTTTTAATAACGTTAATTTTACTTCTACTTTGATGTGTAGTAAAAGTTATTGGTTTTTTTTCTATAGGAACTCACAGTGAGCACGGCAGTAACGGCGGTGAGCTGGACGCACTTGTCGAACAACAGCGGCGCTCCGCTGTCTCCCTCAGGCAGGTACTTGCTCAGGTGCTCGTACAATAGCTCTAGGATAGACTCGTGGAGAGATGACTTCTCACGAGCGCACTCGTAGAGTTCTGAGGGATAAAATAATCGAAGAATAGTTAGTGGATGTCGGAATCCTTTAGTTGAACGATCATCATCATTTTGGAAAGTCTGGTAATTACAATGAAGTGACTGGCGTCTGAACTTCGCAAGCTTTTAATAGGAGAACCATACCGACATAAACATGGTTACACGTTGCAGAAACTATCCAAAAACATGCGGTTTTCCTCACGAAGTTGTAAAAATTCAGTGGTGCAAGCTCGGATTCAAACTTTAGGCCTCCCGCATGGAATGCACTACTAATCGAATGAATTCTCTTTGATGCTCGCGCAG